>JBCJKH010055051.1:0-58526 GCA_039877255.1 Loriculus beryllinus | reverse complement strand
CAGAGCCGGGGCTCGGTGGCGGCGGGTGGGGGGGTGACCCTCGGGAGGCGGCTCTGCTGTTCCTCCCGGAGCGGGTGAGCTGCCTGGGGTGGTGGGGGGGGAGCTTTATCCCTCCCTTGCACGAGTGGACGGAGCGGCTCTGCCTGGCGCCGCTTCAGCCGCAGGCCCGGCCAGGCAGGTGTTGTGCGGGAAGGTGTCATCCCGGGAAGGCAAGGAGTCATCCCGGGATAAGGCCGGCTCGGCCTGGCTTGCCGCACGGGCTGTACGAGGAGCCCGTGAAGGGGAGCCGCAGGGAACGCGGCGGGGCTGAGGCTCAGCCACGCAGCATCAGCCCCTGCGAGCGCAGCAGGCGTGTGATGGTAATGTAGTCTCTGGGAATCTTTCCAGTAGATGAACAGAAAAAGAGCAGGAGCGGGGTGATTTCTGAGGCAGGCTCGTTGTGCTGGTGAAAGGGAATCTCAGAAGTGCCCCCTCCCTTCCCCACGGTAGTGTCAACACCTTTCTTTTTCTGGTTTCCCCTCGGGTTGCTGATTGTTCTCTTCCCTAGAGCGGTTCAACGGGTAGAAACATAGCGAGGGCATTGGCAGCTTTTACCTCGGCATCCTCCAGCCCTGCTGGAGAGGCGCTCGACACACAACAGTGGTAAAATTGCTGGCAGAGGTACAGCCCCGCTCGGGCTGGCTCTCCTATCGCTCCTGCCGCCAGACGGAGGGAAACTGCACGCCTCGGAGTCTGGAGTTAGAGGAGTCACAGAGCCTGTGAAACCTCCGAGGTGCGTGTGTTGCCGCTGGCTGGCTTTCCAGCGGTGGGGGATTGAGCTGGTCTCTGACAAGGCAGCAGATCCGGAGCTGCCGTGCTTGGGGAACGCTCGGAAGCGCTCTCTGCAATCAGGCTCGCTGAGTTGCTGCAGCTTTTCTCTGCGCCAAGCGGTGTTTCTCTTTTGGATGGTTGTGGTGTTAAACGCTTCAGCAATAAAGAGGCTTTGTTGTGGTCTCTGCAGCGCTGCTTTTGCCTTGGCTAGCAGCAGTCTTTTTGTTTAAGTAAACGCTTTGCCTGGAGTTGGCTGGGGGGGCATGTGTGGGCACGTGTGTGTATGTGCCTTTACTTGTGGGTGTACATTGGACACAGCTGTGAACAGGCAATTCTGGTAGGTTCAGCGCTTGCCCAAACTCGTCCTCTGTGCGCGCCAGAACAATGTGCTTTTCCTCACAGTTGGGAATGCTGGCCACTGTCGTGGGCTTTTAACAGCGCTTGAGTGAAATTAATGGACGCTTTCCAGCTAGGAGCAGAAACAGTTGCTAGCACCTAGCCCCGTCATGTATTTAGTCTCAGGAAGTGATCAGCACTCCCTATATCAAAGGAAGAACCCATACAGACCATACAGGCCATACAGACCCTGGGCAGTCTGTGCTGTTGCAGGGCTACAGCTGGACAGGCAGTTCCCCCCTCATTATGCTGCAGGGACCAGCTCACATGCAGCAGTGTACTGTATAATGCATGAGTGAAGGTCATACAACGACCTATTCCTTTGGAGCTTTATAATTTATTTCCTTTGGTACAGGTTTTCTGGTTGGCTCCAAAACCGAAGTCTTAGCGGGGATCACTTCAGCCCTGCCACAAGCTGGCAATAGAAACACAAAACTCCCCATCTTCCTCATCTTCATCTTCCCCCATTTATGTCTCCAGGGTTAAAACCCAGTCCAGAATCTCCAGACCAAATTGAATTAGAATTTAACATTCAAAGATCCAGGCTCCCTTTAGGCTCTGAGGAACAGAATGTCATCCTGTCTCACAGTTAATAGCTGCTGGGTAGCTGTTTCAAAGCCATTTCTTTTCAGCGAGCTCTACCATAGCAAATCCCAGCAGTGAATGTATTTCTGGCCGTGTGGTGCCTCTAATCCCACATCTGGGTTTTATGTGTGAGCTCTTTTGAAATACTAGATCTGTATATATATATATATTTTTTAATTCCAGAGGGTGATATTTCCAGGACTTGGCATTTACAGTGGCAACAGGGTTGTTTTTAGGAAGAGAAGGGAAAAGACGGAAGGATGATGTTGACCCAGCAGCCCCACAAACCTACCGCGCTTAATCCACTTATCGCTCTGAATTCCTGAAGCAGATAAATGCTGATAACAGTTAAAACACATCACTGGCAGGAGCAGCATATTCTGTCCTCTAGAAATACATCAGTGTTGGAAATTGCAAAGCTGTGTGCTACCATGGGGATGAGCATGACAGAAGAGCAGAGGAGGCCCTCGCTGTTCAGCAGAGCTCTTCCACAGGAGGGTAGTAAGACCCTGCCCCCTCCTTCCTCCTTCCTCCAGCTACCTTGAGGTGCTGCTGTTCAGGCCTGAGAAACACTGCTGAGCACTGTTGTGTTCCAGCAGCCCCTCAGAGCCACAGCTGCCTGATCTGTGCCTACATATCTGAAACACCAAGTGAGCCCCAAGTGCCTTGTTACCGCTCTTGATTGTCCTTGCTGTTCAGCATTAAGACCTGCGAGGAGTAATTTCCAGCTGAGACCAGCTTCGTGCAGCTCACGTCAGCATGTCTTGGGGAGAGGAGTTGGTTTTGGCTAATCTGAGCTAAACCTTCCCTGGAGGAGTGCAGCTGCTGCACCAGTCTTCAAGAGCCATACGAAGCCACTTGCTCCTCTCCCCATCTGTCAGGGCTCTCTCAGCAAGGTACTGGAGTCATCCCTGGGCTCTGGGGGCAGCAGCGGCTGCAGCTACAAGCCACCCCCTGTCAAGACCCCTTCCTCCTGAGGACCTGTCCCAGGCTGAACAGGAGGAAAACCGCTGTAACCCAAAGGTGGGTTTGGAGCAAACCTTGCTCCTGCAAAGTCTGGAGGAACAAATCAGCTCATATAGAGCAATTTTGATGACAGGCTCATCTACCTTCTTCAGTATTTCCTGCACAGCTATATCCCGCCAATCTCCACAGCAAAGCACCCCATGTGTGCAGGCACCCTTGAAATTGCAGCAAAGTACTTTCTTGTGGACAGCACAAATGTCTCACCAAAAGTACGAAAGGAGGAAGCTGCCAAGAGAGAAGTTAAGACCTTTCAGGCACTAGGGGTTTTTCGAGTCAGACCCTGCTCAGCTGTTGCACTGCAGATTCCTTAGCTGAAAACAAGCTTTCATCAAAATCAAAGACTCTTCATGAGCATAGGCAGCAGGATCCTCCCACAAAAAGAGGGTTTTCTTCTTCAAAGGGCTCTCCTTAGATTCCCCTACAATAGATTTCTTAAGGCTTGCCTGTATAGCAAAGCTGATTCAGAGTCAGCTGTGTGGATCTGAAACATCCCAGCCATTAGGGATGAATTTGCTGTCCAGTTGTTCTCACTTCTGGAGTAAGAGTGCCTTTCTCCAAAGTGACCTAGTAGAGGAGCTGGCTGTGGAAGGAAGTTTTGTACAGTCCAGAATACAGCGGAGCTGTTCCTCTGTACTGACTGCTGATGTTGGTACTTGGTTCCTGTGTTGAAGGCAAAACAGGGGTTCCCACACTTGGGTGTTCACATAAAAGAGTAGTTTAATGTTGCTACTCTGCCCTGAACCCACACCCTATAGCACTGCTCAGTAGTTTCCCCATGTGAACAAAGCACTTGATTAAGGTAAGTAGAAGTAACAAGCCCTTATTCCAAAACCTGGGTGGTCCATGCAGTGAGATATTCAGGAATAGCTGTTCCAAAACAACTGCGTAAACAAATCCTTGCTAAAATTATGGCAAAAATCTCAGTGCCACTTTTAAGCTTGTCCATTGCTCCAGAATCAGTTGAATCCTTCCCTGAATTTGACCACATTCACCTCACATGGCCTCAGTCAGCATCGGTCAAAGCACATTTTTTTTTCCCTATTCCAACATCGGCCTTCAGTCGTTGTGGAAGGTGTCCGAGTTTGCTTGGAATGAGTGGGATATTTTATAGTCATCGGAAGACAAAGCTCAATGCATTGAAGAGTTTATAGTCTAATCTTTGGGCACCCACTGGTAGGTGTAACACCACTGTAACAATACAGAGATATGAAACCTGGTGTGGGGGGAGGAGTCTTACTGAAAAGCAGAAGAGCTGCAGCTGCCAGGAACAACTTGGCAAAAGCAGTGTGTGTACATCCTGACATCCCTTCGCAAACAGGAGAGCACCAACCAGCTGCCCGGGCGTGGAAATACCTGCCAACCCCCATCTCTTTCACCTTTTGGATCATTGTGTCTGGTTGCTGTCTTCCAGCCTTTGACCCCCTCATCATGGCCTCTACTCTAAAAGTCATCTTCCTGTTTCTTTGGTTGCTTCAGTGTGGAGGTAAACCTATGAATCTTTATTCCTTTTGTTTACTCTCACGTTTGCTCATATTAGAGTGTTTCCAGCTGCTATCTTTTGCTAATTTCCAGAGATCCCCTCTAGGAATTGGCACGCTGCTGCTATTTCTGTCTTTTAAACATTTCAAAGCAGAGAGAGAGAATCCTCAGGAAAAAAGGAACATGGGAGAAGGGTTAGATAACCTAAATAAAATGGTTTGGCTTTTTCCCTAGTATGTTCTTCTCAAGCTAATGGCCCCTGGGATACTGTAAAAAGATGGATCTCTCTTCTGTTTTGTTACAGCAGTGCTTAGCCATGTCTTGTGTAGAAACTATATTCATGTGTGTTCTGCTGGGTAGGGATCAGGAGGGGGATGATGAATGATTTTGGAAAATAAGGCCCAGAAGAGACCACTGGGGTTATCACTCCTACAGTGTCTGCAGGATTTCCTGTCATCGTCTTTCCATAATACTGTATCTAGTGTCCACAGGACTGCATGCTCACAACGAATTGAGCACGTCCCTTAGGACTGTACTGTATCTCAGTTGCTTTTACAGCTAAGAACCTTTTTCTAGTGAGGTAAACTAAGCTCTAAGCTCTTCCTTACTCTCCGGCCATTGTCCCTTGCTATATATCCTCTGTAGAGGATTTTCCTTTACGGACGTTACTTCCTAACAGTCCTTTCTGGACAGTGGCCACACTCTTCCTCCATTACTGCCCCTCACAACCCTTCCTCAGTGCTTAGCATTCAGCTGTCCTATGGCTGCGTTGCCTTTTCCAACACTGAGTCCCACTGTGCAGAGGTGATGCTGCTGTTGCGATGCAGCATCAGTGCATGATGACAGCAAAGCAAGCCTGGCTGTGCTCAGGGACAGGTTTAATGCCTTGTTATGAGCCTGCTTATAAATGCAGAACTCCAGGGAATCCCATCAAAAGCATGAATGGAAAAGCATACCTATCCCTTTCTTTCTCTCTCTACTCCTTCCTCCCCCCACCTTTTATTTTCATGTCTCTGAAAGAGCCCTTCATTTTGTAAGACGACTTGTTTGTAAGTTTCCAGTTCCTTTTTTAAAGGCAACGGTAGTTTGCAGGGACCTCTTCTTAAGTTGCTTTATATGTGGTGTCATGTCAGCTGTTAAACAGATTCTGAGACTGCCTGACATTAAACCTAGATTCAGCTGCGAAGCAAAAGAGGTCCTGCACCCTGGGCTCCTTACTAGCCCATGGCTCACTCTTAGCATTTTATTTTTTATTAAACAAAACAGGGAGTGAGCTATGGTGTGGTTTCCCATCTGTGCTTATTCATCCTCTCTTGTAACTCCCGACATCGTTGTCTAAAGAATTGCAGTGATAGATCACTTTCAACAGCCCTGTCTGTGTAAGGAGGAAGCGCATGAAGGGCATGATCTAACATCTCTCTGCCTAAGATACTGTCACATACAGATACTTAAGATCTGCAGTCTTCTGCAGATAGTTCCCGTATCTAGCATCGAGTCTTGTGCTTTGCTGCTCATTTACAGCAGTGAAAGTTTGGAGTGATTAAGCTGTGTCTTATTTCTCATGGCCCTGGTGCTGGCCCCTGTACAGAATATGTAATTTCCTTCCTCACTCATGCTTCAGAAATACACAGTCCACCGACAGCACCTGCTTTGCCTACAGCACCTTCACTGGCGCAGCCATCCCATGGCCACACGGAGATGCCCAGGCAGAGGTTTGTAACTTGGGAGTTTCAAGAGATGCCCAGCTAGCATTTGTCTTGGCAAATTGCTTTCTATTCATCTGCTGTAAATACAGTCTGACACCACTGCAAAATCAGTTCACTTCCTGCTTCATTTCCTGTCTTTCTGTACAGTGGCGTTGTACGGAGGAGCTCACAAGGGAAAAGGGGAAGCCTGTGAATGCAACAGGCTATCGCAAATCATACAGCAATTACCTAAGAGATGTGGCAGATCACACAGGGCATGTGCTCTGAATCACTCCATCTCTGACAAGGGTCAACACTGCGTGCTGTGGGTGCACTTCCTGACATGCGGCTGCTTTCAGTGTGACCCTGTCTTTGGGGCAGCAGCCTCCTCCTGACTTAAAGTGATGTTAGGTGACTGCTAACCATTATTACCCTCACAGGGGCAAGTGTGAATGTACAGCAGACGCCTCCAATCCAAGTTGCACTGCTTGAGGAAGGAATATCCATCCCCTGTACGGTCATCTTCCCCTATATGCCGAAATACACCACATTTTCAATCTTCTATTACTGGATTAATTCACTGGGCCAGAAAACATCCATTTACAGTAAGTTGGAAAGTGTAACCATCCCTCCTGGAAAAGAGAATAAGACTGCTACTGTATCTTACAAACACACAATCAGGCCCCTTGGAAGCACCTCTTCTACTGGCACATACTACTGTGGCGTCAAATGGAATGACATTCACAAGATGGGGAAGGGAGTGTTTGTCCTTGCAAGAGGTAAGCGAACAACCAGAAAGAAAGGGTAGGTGGTTATAAATCAACTGGATCTGGCTATGAAAAGATGATCTTTCCTCTTCTTTTCCTCTACCCAAACATGCTATGAAGTCAGGTGGTAATAATACTTTATGCCAAATACTTAATGCCATCAGAGTTAAATGCACTTTGCACAGGTGACCTGTGCTACTGTTCCCAGTGTGCAGATGGGACATGAAGTTGCAGTGATTTTTATCTGCCCTGCTGCAGTCTCCTGGGAACAGCAGGCTTAAAGCCAGGGTCTAACCAGGGAGCCTGGGCACGGAGTCAGAGTGTGCTTTTAGGTGCTGTTGTTCAGGAGACAGTGTGCTTTGGCCTTTAGCAGCATGACAGAGATGGTTGAATGCAAGGTCAGTGGTTAGGGTTCTTGCCATAATCAGACCTACAGGCTAGGCACTCACTGTTGAGGGCTCACAAACACATCAGGGGCTCACTGTAATCCCTTTCCCATGTGGTACAAGGGGTCAGTTGCTGCATTAATGCACAGACATGCATGCTGCTGACTGGCTGGATTTGCACTACTGAATGCAATGCTGGATATAGAAAACTTCTTAGAAAGTGTAAATGCAAAGAGCTGTAATGAAATAGCTTTGCTGCACTGGTCAAAGGATGCCTACAGTACCCACCCTGCTAGTTTGTGTGGCCCGTGTGCTTTCCACCATCTGTCTTTCTGCCCCTGCCACTAAGGACCCTAGCCAGCCTCTACCTACCACCTTCTTGGCTCTCATGTGTCACCTCCCTCTAACCAATATGAAGTGCAGCTGCTTATATCCTGTCTCTTTTGTATGATTCCTCGGCTGCACCCAGCTCTCTGTTCAGTCAGACTGAAGGTTTTGAAGGGTGTGAGCATCTGCATGACCGCATTCCGCACTGTTTCTCTATTTTAGTTCTCTCAAGACTTTCTCCATGGTTAAAGATACAGCAGGATTGTAACTTCCACTCACACTGTGAATCTTTTGTCTTCTTTCTTCCAGGTACAGGGTACGTAGAGACCTCTTATGGGTGGGAAGTCCTCACTACCTTTACAGTTCTTCTTGCTGCATTGAGCATAGCCGCAACATCTCTGCTTCTGTGGAAAAGAAAGGCAAGTTATAACCAAATAAAATGCAGTATCTGACACGACCTATTCTAGGAATTTATTTCATTTGCTTCTAACTTGGCTGGATTGGAAGTCCCTGTGCTGAAATTTTCCATGTTGGGTGTCTGCCTTAGGTTTGTTTTCTTTTTTTTTAAGTTGAGTCTTTCTGAGAAAAAAAGATTATAGGAGAGACAAAATGGGTCATTGATTTGTCCATTAGAGAAATTCTGGCAATCATTTGGACTCCAGCATGCTCTGCTTTAGAGCAAGCATCTGGCACAAGGCAAGAAGTCACACTAGCAGTTGTGCTGGCCCTGAGAATATTCAAGAAGATGTAGTCTTGTGATGGGTTTTTGGAAAATTGCAGTTTGTGCCTGCTCAGTTGTGGCTCTTGTCAATTTAGCAGCTCAGTTGTCTAAAGGAGCCCCTGTGAGGCTGCTTTTCCACATGGTGCCACTTAGACAGGTAATGTCCTGTGCACTCAAGCGAGTCTATTGCAGTCCTGGTGGCAGGAGGAGGGCAGGACTTTCCCCATTTCTAATCCTCTTTCATGATGGGGACTACTCCGGTTCAAGGGCACAGCCTGATTGCAAGGAGTCTGTGCAACTGCGTTCCTGAGCCATGGCTCAGGCACTATAGAAAAAAGCAATTTGCAGCACAGAGGGGATGGGGACCAGAGCCTTGGCCTTTTGTTTGACAGAGAAAGCATTAAGAGGCAGAGTGAGAGGGGAAGGTCTGGACAAGGACACCAAGGAAGTCTGTGTGGAAGTCCCGGTTAACTAGGAAAAAAAGGAAAACAAGGACCTGAAGAGCAACTTGCTTTAGTTGAGATTGCTTTGAGCAGATGGGGGATAGAACAAGACAATCTCCAGAGGCACCTTCCAACAGCAGTGATCCTGTGAGGCTGGAAGGAGCCTCAGGAGGGAAATTGGGACTGGAATCTGGAGTGAGGAAGCACTGGAGCTTGGAGGAGGGTGTTAGGACTGGCTGACAGGGCCCTTCAGGTGAGCAGGCTAGCAGCACAGGTTGGGATCAGCTGGGTAAGGAAGTAGAAGCGGGCATGAGTAGCTGAGGGCAAAAGGGAAAGCAGGAGTGAGGAAGAAATGATGCAGAGAGCAAGAGAAGAAAAGCCAAAAGTAAGGCTGAAGATCTGGATGAGACAGGGGCCCTGTGGAAAAAACTCTGGGATTACGATACTGGAATCCCTGTTTGGGGGAAACCTACTGCTCCTAGTACTGCCACCCTCAGGAGTTCAAATAACATCCTCTGCATTCTTCCAGAGATCTCCAGGCTGGCTTAAAACCCCCTCGTGTCTTTTAGAATGGAATTTGGGGATTGTTTTTTTCTAGGTAGAATATGCCCCATATTTGCTCTTTCAAACTGCCCTCTGCCAACACAACAGCAGACTCTGCATGCATTTTTATGTGGAGGCTGTACTACTGGTACAGTATGACTCCAAGGAGCATCAGGCTTCAGCACACACAGTCAGACATCAGGAGGTTGAAAACAGAATGGCAGCAGTTGGCAGACCTGCTAATCTCGTGAGACTTCCTTTGCAGGCAGTCTGATGGAGGGGGAAGGGGTGTGAGCAGCAGAGTGACTAGGCTGGAGACGGGCCCCCATCTCTGTTTGCCTAGACAGCGTCTCCATGGGGATGACAAGGGAGGCACTGTCACGACTTGCCAATTGGCATCTCTAGGTTTTGAGGTGGGCCAGCAAGTGTCAGACCTGCGGGCTTTCCTTGGGGCCCAAAGAGATCTTGCAGACATTACATTTGCCCTCCCGCAGAACACAGCCCATATTTCTCACCACAGCTTGCTCAGACCTGCTGGTTTAAAAATGTTTATCTTTAAGAGAAGCTATTTAGCATCCTCCTTAGTTACTAATGGACTGGAAAGCAGTTCATCGTTTTCATGTGATGTGAATATAATCATCCCACTTCTTTCTGAATTAGAACAGAGATACTCAGCAAAGCCTTCTGCCTTTTCTGCCTCTTCTTTTGCTTGCTGAGCAGGGCTAACCCTTATCTGTGCATGGATGAAACGTGCTCAAGGAGAACTCATCTGATACAAGAAACGTTTCAGAGGAAGCGACCTTCTTCCTTCAACCACATGCTGGACTTGTACGCTAGCATATCCCTGACTATATGTCCTCATTAATGGTCATCTGTGCTCTTTAGACTGTGTATTAGCAAAAGCTTCCTGGCCAAATCCTCATAGAAGTCATCTTGCTTCTTTAAAGGTGTCCCTGCCCATGGCAGGGGGGCTGGAACTAGATGATCTTAAGGTCCTTTCCAACCCTAACTACTCTATTCTATTCTAAATCCCCTTTCACACTTTGAACAGGACCCTGCTTTACTCTCTGTCCTACAGCACTGTTGCGTGATCTTAGATACTTGAACCCTCCATCCACCTAAGTTTCAGTGGTGGAAGTGATTTCTATGAATGCACAGAGCCCAGTTCTCCTTTCCACTACTCCAGGGTAAGTCACCAGATCATTTAACCCTGTGGTGAGGAAAGGGACCAGGGCACATGTTGCAGAGTGCCAGCATTTTTTCCTGTGAAAGCAGGGAGTGAGTATGCAAGCAGCTGGCTTCGACATGACATTGGTGCTCACTTCACTTTGGGAAGATGGTGTTTGCTCCAAATGTGTCATTTGGTGTCTTGTCCTGAGCAGGTGTTGTGCCCTAAAAGGAACCAGCTAAATATCCTGAGACAGAAGGTGGAAACCCAGCCCCCTTCAGCCGTCCCACCACCACCATCTCCTGTCTATGATGTGAGTATCAGAATCGCCCTCCCTCCCTTCTGTTCACATCATGGTACAACCCTTCCTTTTCCTGCTCTGCCATGGTACAGACAGGACCAGTATCATTACATGAAACATAAGCAGTATCTGTGCACCAGCTTGGTACTGATGACCCTGTGCTCTGCCCTGCTTAGCTCCCCTCAGGACTATGCATGTTGTGTCTCCATCCTGGTCCCACTCATGGCTCCCCAGTGCCAAAGCTTTGCACTGTGCCTGTGGGGCAGCACCCTTTCCTCTGTCAGCAGTATAGCAGCACAGAGCTGCAGGCTTTGGGCCAGAGGGGGCTCCTGGTGTTAGAAGAAGAAGGTCTTCTAGGAGGCAGGAAGAAAGACGGGATCTTAGCCCCACTTTGTACTGTTGAGTGTCTCATGGACATGACATTCCCAGCTGGAGAATGACAGCTCAGGGAAGGGGCAGAGAGATGTGCTCCCCCAAAACGACCCGAGCTGTTTAGAGCTCCTGCTGTGACACCTTAACTGGTGCCAGTGTCACAGACCCTGCAGTTTCTCTCTCAGGGAGAAAAGGGCAAGAAGAAAGTGAAAGGAGACTCTTTCTTGGAGCATCTCCCATTTTCATTGTGCAGGATTTCCTTTTCCATTCCCCAAACTGCGGAACACCAACTGCTCCCACACCTCAAGGCCAGTAGGCTCAGCATCATAGGTAACAGGATTGGAGTGTCTCTCCTGAAATGTCAGGCCCAGACCTCAGCTACCTCAAGTCACCATGCTAATCCCATTTAGAACCCATCCAGATCCATTTAAAATGGATTCCTTTTTCTCCTTTTACTCCCATGGGAGGGCTGCTCCACTCCGAAGGGAAGGGTTGTTTTTTCCCCACTCCCATGTTCCGTGGGACAAACAAGGAGGCATAAAATGAAAGTGAGTAGAGAAGGATATTTCCTGAATATTAGGAAACCATTCTAACTGCAGGGTCTGTAAGGGCTGGAAATGTCTCTCCAAGGAAAACCTGTGAGCTCTGCTGCATTAATCATTTAAACTAAACAAAGCAAAGCCCTGGAGAATGTACTACAGAGAGGAGCAAAGCTCTGCCAAGGAGGTAGGAGACCTCATCAGGGGCAGATATGAACAAGAGGACGGGCCTGCCCCGTTCTCATTCTCACTGCACAGGCAGGGGAGGAGGGGGTGCACCATTTTGTGGCCCTTGAATTTTTGGAGTAGAGGTTTAAAAGAAACCACTATGTATTGTATGTGATATGTTTACTCTGTGCAAAAAGCAATGCTTTGGGTAAAGGAGGTTGCAGGTTAGAAACCTTTTCATTTGTATCAAGTAATTTATTTTTAATTCAGGCTTATAAAAATCCAAATGGGTAGTTTCCTGCTGAAGTGGATGATTTCTGCAAGGAGACAAAAAAAAAAATCAAATCCATTTCTCGCTCAGTCGGCCTCGTCATGCATCCTTAGCTCCATCTTAATTACATGTTTCATCATGTTGTTCTGTTCAGGAGGCCCCGCGAAGGCTAATCCAGCAAGCCAGCAGAGGCAGCTTTAGGCACAGGCAGTGCCTGGAGCTGGCTGAGCCTCTGTGCTTGCCGCAGCCCTATGGACCTGGCCCAGGCAGCCTTCCCCGAGGCCTGTTAACCACACACCAGCTGTGCAGGGCTCGCAGCCAGCCTGGTGTGCAGAGCAGGCACTCAGCCCTCTTCGGCAGAGCTGTAAGCAGCCTGGACCACGTCCTGCCTGTGCATGCCGGGGGGTACAAGCCTGCCCGACGGAGGGTCCTTTATCGTGGAGCAGCTGCTGTGGGGTGAATTGTTCAGGCATGAAGCAGCAGCTCCAGCAGCACACATGGCACATGATGAGAGCAGGGGGGAGCATGGGGGAAGGAGGGTGAGAGCCCTGGGGTTGGGACCCTGCGTTGGATGGGCCCTCAGGACGCGTGAGGGGAGTGGGAAGTCAACAACCCCTGTTTCCTTTGAAAGATGACTCTGGTGCTCTGCTGCCAAATTGTGTTGGGACTCTGCATGGTGTAAACCCAGCTCTGCACACTGCCCTTGGAACTAGGTGTGTTGTGAAAACCTGCTGCTGTTAAATAGGGTGTTGAACACAGTGCTTAATACATGGGGAGGGCAGAAATCTGTCCTCAGTATTGGGGTAAGCTAAAGGCAAGGAAACGGAAAGGGCACATGAGAAGTAACTCCAAGTGATGAGATATAAAAGGAGGCCAGCACGTGCCAGACGGGCTATCCATGGGGTAAAGCAAGAGGTCAGACTCTGGATACAAGTCACATCAGGGAACCACAGTGTCCTTGTAGGCCTGGAACTGAGAGCAAGAATGACAGGAGGCAGCACTGGACATCAAAGCAAAGGCTTGGAACAGGCTGGTGCAGCTCATGACATGTTATCATACACAGCAGCAAGGCTCTGTGTGTGGGAAGGGTCCTAGCACACATTCTGCAGAGCCATCCTGCTGAATATCTCTAGGAGCAAATGTCTTTCCCGCTGGCTCTTCCAGGTGCCACTGTTCACCTTGTGGTCTCTGGGGGTAGGTTTATGCAGTGAAAAGCAGCAGGTAGCAAAAAGTCCTGATAATAAGAGGGCCACTGGGCACCCTCTTTGTTCCAACTACACTGCCAGTTGTTCCTTGACCTCTTTGTCCCTCCTGCATCACTAGAGCAGCTCTACCTCACTGAACTGCCCAGACCCAAACCTGTATTTTCCTCTGTCTTCCAGCTCAGCTGCCTTGTTAACGAGCAGCTTGGAAATAACAATCCAAGGGACTCCTTCATCCACTTTACACTTCAAATAAGCTTTTTAGAGCAGCAAACAGAACCCCTGCAGTGCAGGCGGGTTCCAGAGCACAGGAGCTTTTCATGGCGCGAGGGAGACAAGGAGGCTGCTCAGGGATGGGCAGGCATCTGCCAGCAGGGAGGAGAGAGGCCTGTGTGCTTCCACTGTGACAGTAGCAGGTGGTCAGCGACCAAGGAAAAGTAATTAATTTGCAAATGGTGACTGGAGAAACCAGCTTTCCAAGGAGCCAGCAAAGGACCAGCACGGTCAATAGCCTCCATGGGAAGAGGGCTCGCGGAAGGAGGGAATGATTTTTGGAGGTTAAACACCAAAAGGATCCTCCTTGCTTGCGGGTGGAGTCAGACTAGAGCAATGAAAGGGGCTGCCTGTTGTCCTGCCAAGGGGACACAGGGCAGGCTGCTGGGAGCGCAGCATGTGGGACGAGGTCCTCACTGTGAGCATCACAAAGAGAATTGAAAATGAGGACGGGGAAACAGGATTCCCCGTGTGTGCGAGTGTACATGTGAATAGTTGGGAATGTCTGTGTAGGCAAGCGGGCTGTTGGGAGTGGGAAGCAGACAGGTGAAATAATTTGACTGTTCCCAGAGGAGGGGTGGGAATGGGAGCGCCGTGTGGTGCTCCATTCTTTGTGCCCCCTTCCTGTCCGAGTGCTTGTTTGTTCCAAGCTCCACTTGCAAATGCTGCTCCTCTATCATCTGGTCCTGTTCAAACCACCATCCTGCTGGCCATGATCCCGAAAGATACTGAGTGTTTGTAGCTCTGGATAAAACGATGAGGCTTCAGGTGGTTGGGCAGCCCCAGAAGTGGGCCTCCATGTTTTACTCTTCCTCTTTGCTGCGTTGCAGGGCGCCTCGCTCCCTTTGCAGTCTCTCTACTAATACCATCTGCCCCTCTTGCGGCCGCAGCTCCTCCCATCTTGCTGTTGCCAGAGAAACAGCCACCTTGGCAACCTGCTGTCATCCTTGAAACACACACCGAAAAGTCCTCCTGATTGTTATGTTTGATCCTTCAGGCAGATCTGGAACATCACTCAAACTGACACGCATCTCCTGTGACATGATTACCTGGGGGACCAGTGGGTGCATATTCATGCAGGGCATGTGTGTGTTTGTGTAGCTGTGTGGGACCACGGGTACGTTTGAGGGCCTGTGAGTGTATTGATTTTTATTATTATTCTTTGCTCACTCTAAGAAGAAAAGAGAGATCCAGCTTGGGGAAAAAAAAACCAAAAACCAAACAATAAACAGGAATCTTGCCTGAGGTAGGGTTCCCCATTTTTGACAGCCTCTGTGCTTCAGGACCTTCAGCCTTGCCCCTCTTCTCACCTTTGTATGCCCAGAATAACCATGAGCAAGAGCTTGTGGGTGTCAGGCGCCTAAACGGTTCTGGGTGCAGAACACTGCCCATTACCTGTGGTCCACATGGTGCACAATATCCTTCCATGAGGCAGAGGGGTCTTTATCCTGCATTCCGGGACAATTTGAAGTGGAAGAAAGTGGTAGCATTGGCATTCTTCTCCACTGCCTCACACAGGGTAGGTAACATCAAAGCCTGCCCCTGTGAGCCTGAAAAAGGAAGATGATGCAGCTGCACTGTAGAGCTTTCAGGGGAAAAGCATTTTCTGTTTGCCCAAGTTCAGGTCAGGAACTTCAGCATTTTGGAGATGACAGTTCCTAAAAAATGTCAGGCATGAGATGGGGAGCAACCCAGTGGGCCATTAATTGTCTTAAACCTAAGTAATTTGTTTGACCCTTAATCTCTTCTGTCTTCTTCTGCAGTGCCTGGATTTGCAGCAAGTTGATGTCTATTCTATCCTCAAGGACGATACAAACAACTTGTCACCCAGAAAGAGTCTTCCGGGGAAGGTAAGGGCTGGGGCCCTGCTCTTGGAGAGCTCCCTTATGCCCCGGGCACAGGGGGAAAGAAACCCCACAGAGTCACCACGGCACACTGAAAGGAGAAAATGAGACGTGGCATCCACTGACCAGCTGGGCTGCGCATGTAGCCCATCTTCCCTCTTCCAGCAGAACCTCGCTCCTGCAGCTCTACCAGTTCTGGCAGTCCTGGTTTCATGCAGATGCTTTGCTGTATGATGTATGCTGAAAAGCATTGAGGGGTTTGGCATTGCTCTGAACAGGACAGATGTGCACAGAGAGTTGGCCAGATGCTGGTCTCCACTATTGTCCTTTCCAGGTTATTTAGGCAGCTGAGAAGTCCTCTGAGGGAGAGGAATCTGTGCACTGGGGGCAGACTCTGGACATAGTTTTGCTGTCACTAGCATTAAACACCTGAGAGCCATTTCATGGTAGCAGAATATAAGATGGCCAGAACTCAGGCTGGGTTGATACAGTCTCTGTCAGCCCTGGGGCTCAGGAAAAGGCAGTGTGGGCACGTTTTGAGCTCAGATCTTCTTGCTGGGCTGGGAGTAACGAGTTAAGAGACAGGGAACTAAAAGCATGCGTAATGAAAATAGCTGCAACTAGGAATATGCAGGTGCAGATCAGTTGTGTGGGCCACATGAAGCAGATTAGAGGCCCACACAGCCCTCTACCATGCCTTTGGCAGGCATCATCTGTTTCACAGGGGCAAAACTTGCATCAGGCACCCCAGGGAACATTTCCTTCCTGTCCTCAGAACTCCGTTGATCTTTTTCCCTCCAGACCTCTTATCTGTTAAAAAATACCTCCATTATTCTAATACTGGAAAGTGTTCCTGGAAAATGTCTCCTGCTTCCTCCCACTGCTGCCCTGTCGGGGAGACTTCCCCAGGTTGCCTAAGCAGCGTGGAGAATGGTGCCAGCTTCAGTTGTCACTGTCCCTCTGTTTTGTGAAAACCAGTATTCGAGGCATTTTCACAATTCCCACCTTTTAGGAAACACTGGTCTAAAATCAAGCAGTCTCCTCTGTGCCAGAGCTACTTGCCGTGTGGTCTGGTCCCAAGGGCTCTGGCCTCCTGCAGCTACTGCTGTGGCACAACAGTGGTTGGTGGTAGCGAAGACAGTGGCAGGTATCTGATCACTGAGGGGAAGGATGGTCTGTTTTATATAGGCTGTCTCTCCCAATGCATCATACATGCTGGAAAAGACAGTCAGTGTCCCTGGCTTTGTGCTCCTGCTGCCTTTTGAACTAGTTGGATAGGGAGAGCAGCAGGTCCTGATCCCTTCTCCTTGTTCTATTTATTCTTCTGCATACCTTTCTCAGCTGCCCCCTTCGCAATGATTCAGTCTGGATGATGAGATGCAGTATGCGTGGGTTTTTCTCCCTAGTGTGGAGCTGTCTGGGCTGTGCTGGATCGTTTGTGTGTGGCCCACACCACTCAACTGCTGCTTTGGGGAGCAGCAGGTCTGTAAAACAGGGCGGGAGCAAAGCAAGAGCAAAAAAGCATCTGTGTGTGAGGTGGTCTGGTGCTGGTAGTCTCAGACAGGGTGGGTAAAGGTCGAAGCAGAAATAGGAGAAACAAAGGAGAAGAAAGCAAAGAGAGGGGATGGAATGAGGTCCCACACCAACAGCAGACACCACCGAGTGTCCTGAATTCATGTGCTGATCAGAAGGCAATGTGAGTGGCAGTGCCCTGTGATCACTGCACAGGAGAATTTGTCTGTGCTTTCCACTACTGGTGCAAGCACCTTCATCAGCTTCTCTCTCAGTCGTCCTGGGCTGTGACCACCTGGGACACTCCTCCCTCACCTGGTTGTGCCAAAATATAACAGGGTGTTTTCCTTAAGAGTGAGACTTGTGGGCCAGTGTGTTTGGCTTGTGAGCAGAACCTGGGATTGCTGAACGGTGGCCGACCCTGCTGCAGAGAGTCCAGGCCAGCCCTTGCTGCAGGATGCTGTGTGTGGAGAGGGAGCTGTAAAGGGAAGCAGTGCACAGAGCCCCTGAAACAAAAGCATTCGCATGCTGTCGTGCTGGACTGTCAGCCAGCTTGGGTAGCGAGGGGTTAATCCCACATGCTTTGGAGGTGCCTGGAGTCAGCATTTTGTAAAACATTTCCCTTTGGAGGTGGCAACAGGGAAAATGCTAGTGTAGGTAGGGCTTCCTTCACCCGGTGGCATTTCAGCTACTTGCTGTGTAACCTTGCTTACAGCAGGCCTGTGCCACACAGCGCTTAAAATATCAGTCTGTCAGCGCCTTGTCTACACAAGGAACGGTCGTGAGGAATAGACTCAACTGTTGAAGAAACAGGATTGAGGAGGTCAGGGAATTCCTCCTTCACAGAATCCAAAGTGATTTATTTTTTTACCAAGTCCAATTTTCCCCCCCCTCCCTGTCTGACAGCTTTTTGGGGGAAGAGTGACAAGTAAAGGAGGCATCTTTATCCCCTGGGCTGGATTAGTCACGTTTGTCTCTGGCGGAGCAACATTTCTCACTGTAGTAGCTTCCATTTCAGCAGACCACTTAGAGCCATTTCTAACAGAACAAATGTCAGGGTCTGCTTATTAAGAATTAATTCGTCACCTTTTGAATAATTTTCCTCCATTTCTTTTTTCTCCTTTTCATCATTCTGCAGACACTGAAGAAGCAAGCAACTCTAGAAGAATCCTGTGATACACTGTACGAGAATATCTAACAGGAATAAATCTCAACCTCTGTGGACCAGACATCTTTCTGTACTGCAGAACTACTCTCTTACATCCCCAGTTCTCTGCAGAGATCCACAATGACTTCAGGGCACAACCATGAGGGACTTGTGACCCCCTGGCTCCTTCTAAACTGCCCTTCATTAACAAGAGAATGCATCTGTTCAAATCCCACTGGGCTCAGTCTGCATTGATGCAGCAGAGCTATTTTGCAGCAAAGCCGTTTGATGCAAAAGAAAAGCTGCTTTTGTCAAGCACTCACAACATGTATCTTAGAAATGGTGCAGATGGGATCTGTGCAGACTTCTCTCATCTGGAATGGCTGAAATACTTAAATCTCGATCCTCTGTAAATGACGGGACAATCCAGAGACCTCCCTGCTTGCTGGCTTGATCTTCCAATCCTGACCTGCAGCAGTCCATCTGATCCTGTGTCTACGACTTTCCTGACACGGTCATCAGGCCTTCATCCATAGTTTAATCAAGATCCAAGCATCCACCTGCCCATTTTTCCTTTCTCAGGAACCCTACAGTGAAACATGCTTTCTCATAATCTGCTAATCCCATCAAGTAGTCACAGATGCCTGCTGTGACCATACTCAGCCGACTCAAATTAGTGCCTCCGAGTAAATGCTTTTGCCTCAGCAATAACAGCAGTATATGATGAGGACTGGATGCACAGAGATAAAGAATAGGAAAATAGAGAAAATAACCCTGCCTGGCAGAAAATACCCCTGTCTCAGTGGCAGTGCCCTTTCCAGAGCAAGGAAGAGAAACAAGGAGATGGGAATCTGCAGAAACTCCCTTGCTGGTGCTGCATAAGCCAAGTGGGTCCGGGGCCAGGTTTCAGCCCAGAGACATTCAAGCCAAGCTCCCCAGTTTCCTTCTTTTCGGCAATGGGCATTCTTATCACTTGGGATTTTGAGCCTCTGTGGGAGCAGGCATGGTACCTCTGCCCCACCAAAGGCAATAGGTTTGCCCTTGTTTCAGCTGGCCAGTATTTCCCAACAAGGGTATAAGTCTCCTTTACCCTGACCCCATAGGTTATTTGCCCAGGCAGACCTGTTCCGAAACTCAGAGCAACTGGAGGGAGGCCCTAGAGGGGAATCTTCTATCCAAGCTTTTCTCTTTCCTGTCAGCTGGAACTTGCCTACCATTTGTGCTTATGCATATTCTAGTTCTGATAGGGAAGAGGTTACATGAAATATCCATATAACACGATCAAACCAGTGGATCAAAAAGCTGAGGCTGTTTTATCTCAGATTAAAAAGAACAACAACAGAAAAACAACCAAACAAAGCCAACCCAAAATAAGAATATGCAGCATAACTTGAGAGGAATCATAGAAACCTCTTTAAAGAAGATCAAATTAAAATTGAGCTCCAGGGTCATAGGACCCTCTCTAGTTGAAGATAATGTTGCTATGCATCAGAGATAGAGGCTATGGAAAATGTCTCCGGGGCCTCCAGCCTTCCTATACTATGTTTAAAGAGATAATCCGCTTATTGCTTTGCTCTTTTTATTAGAAGAGATTTCAAACATGCAATTTGGACTTTCTTTAACCACAGGAAAATGCTTTTTCTCTTCCCGGTGTTGAGGAATTCATTTCAGAAAGAGCAATGAACAGACAGTGTGGCTTATTAGACCCATTTCCCATTTGTTAAGTGATCGTGACAATTACAAATAAATATTTTTGAAGTAAGGAATTCTAGTGTTTCCTAATATGACCAGAAAACATCCATATCCACAGAAGAATTTCAAGAGGATTGTACAGGTATTACAATTCCTTTCCTTAACAAATTTGAAGAAATGATGAGATGAATTATAAATATGTTGCAGCATGGCAATAAAATATTCAGCAGAAGCTGGTGGAAAATAGATAAAAAGTGAAAACTTTCAAAACAATCCCGTTTCGTTTTTGTGTTTTGCTTTTTCAGTTTTACAAATGCTAAAAATACTGGGTGGTACTGGAAATTTCCTGGCAAGGATCTCACTTTGCAACGAATTGATTTGTCTTGTCTTTCTGTTATGTTTTTAAATAGCGTGTTTCTTACACTTATGCTTGAAAAATTCTATATATTAAGTAGCTGAAGCTGTTTAAAATGAAACATGAGAGGAAGAATGGTAATTGGAACAGAAAAGACTATTCTGGAAGAGTCAGAGCTGAAGTACTGGAAGAATCGCACCAGGTTCTGATCAATTAAGTGGAAAAGTAAAAATCTCCAAGAGACACTGAGGATTTAGGCTGTGCTCCAAAGCTTGCCGAGGTCGGGGGGAGTCGGTGTGTTGATTTCAATGGGCTCTGGATTGGCCCTGTAAGGGTAAAAGGCTGATGCACAAGAAAAAGGAAGTTCTGAAGCTATGTAGCCACAAGCTAACATCGTTTCTTTAGCACTGTGTGCCACTGGCAGCCACAGTTGCATTGGAGTGTGTGACAGAGAAAGGTATATAGAGGGGTGTTTTTAAACGGTATGAGGTTTTCCAAGGAGGTATGAGGAAATGCCTTCAGGCACACGCAGGAGGGATTAGGAAATACAATTCATATAATATTAGTATAGGTACTTTGTAGCAGAGATTTGTTCAGGAAAAAGGCAGCCATTTGGTTTCTTTGTCTTACCTGCCTTTATGGCCCACGAGAATAGACACAGAAAACCAGTATTACAAACAGGAGGAAAGGAGTTAATTTTTAACTGTTGGGCAATTAAACAGGAAAAAAAAAGGATGGGCTCCCCCAGCTCCCCAAAGGTAAGAGGTGATGACTACCTTGTTGTGTTCACTCTACATGTTTTGCTTTAAAGTAAATATTGAGTTTCCTCTTAAAAACTGTGTCCCTAATGTGCTCAGCTCCACTTGCTTCCCCCAGCACTGTGCTGTTCTGCACAGAGCATGCTCGCGGGTTACAGCGGTATAAGCTTTGATTTCCAAGTGTTGAATTATCCTTTTGTATTGACAGGATTTCATGGAAGTGGAGACCCGCTATTGAAGGAAGCAGTGATGCACGGTGGAAATGAGCTGCCCTGACACCTTCTAAAGGAGGTGCCATGCTAGCATCAAGGTCCCTTCCCATCTCCACCAGGTGTAAGCATTTGGTCCTGAGAAATGCAGTATCTCACCGTAATCATCTTCACTTGTTGCCTTTGCTGGTATTGCTGCAAAGGGCCTTGGTCATACTGAGGTCACAGAGTCCCTTTAGAACAACTCCTTCACAATGCTTTACCACAAATGCTAATTTGAGAAGGCAAAACCTGGGGGGCACATGAGTGCTGGCTCTTTGGTTTGTTGGTTTCATCCTTTTCTGCAGAGGACAAAGCAGTTGCATGGGTACTGTCCTGATGTATGAAACACGCCAACTGTATTTTGCCTTTACCTGTAGATAAGAAAGACCTTGCTGTGGTGGATAATGACAATGAAATGGATGTCCAAGGTGTAGCCCAAAGTGTTCTTCACCGATTCCAACTTCTACTCCTTTTTCCTTCTCAGGGGTGTCACTAGTGGAAATCACCTCTAAACACCTGGCTAGGGCTGGCTTTTAATCAAGGGAGGTGCTTGACTGAACAGCATCCAAATGGTTACCACGGTTCTGGTTTGCACCACTGTCCCATCCAGCAGTGCCATAAAGGTGCATAAGTCTGCACCAAGGGCAGGGATGTCTTCCCGCAGAGCTGCCTCTTGGAAAGACCAGGCGTTCCTTCAGCCTTTGACTAATGCAATACTGTGACCCTGTGAGACAGGGATTTGGGGTAGGCAGTGAGTGAAGCCACCAGATGGTGCCCTAGGTCCTCTCTGCTCCTTCTCCTGTCCCCTGCCTGCCCACGTCCCCCTGCCAGCTCCCCCAAGTAGCCCCCAGACCACAGACTCCCAGGGGTGGGCACCTTCAGCCATGCAGAACATCCGCAGCCATGACTGTCTTCTACCCCTGGGGCTGGTGCCTGTGGCACCCCTCAGACCTCTGCATCATGGCCCAGGCGACACCAGCACTTCTGAAGAAACGGGAACAGGACAGGTTCCCCTCTGCATCCATGAAGTCTGGAGAATTAGCTTCATCAGATACCAGTGTCTTGGCACAGGGCTGCCCATGTGAGGGCCAGGAGAGTAGCTGCTGACACCATCAATGAGTCAGACTGGCATCTAAAATGCAAAATAGGCCAGATGTTCAGGGCTGCTTGGAGCTGCCACCACTTTTCCTTCCATCTGGATATGGCATTTTATCTTGGGTTTGGGAAAATTTTCTGTGTCCATGATGAAAAAATCGTTTGCAGCATATGCTTCTCCTCTTCTTTGCTGTGTCGGGAAGCTGATGAAGGCTCAGATACCGCTCTTTCTGTGGTTTGGGATTCTGTGGTCACCAAGATTTGCTATGCACAGTGAAGTATCATTAAGTTTACAAATGGAAAAAAGGAGATGGTCAGAGAGCACCAGTGATCTCCAAGGGAAAAGCGGAGAATGTGAGCTTCAGTGTCTTCTCTTGCTTGATTCTAGGGCAAGCCCAGTCTCCACATACTGTCAGGGATATAATGTTTTTCTTTGTTAATGATAAAATAGAAATGCAAGTTACTATTAGTAACTAGTATGTTACTAGGTACTTCACTATTAATAACCAGGCTTTTAAGCTGCCAAACTGTTACGAGCTGTGGATCTGCTCTCATTCAGGGGAGGGAGTCTTTCGATGAACTCTCCTGGAGATTCTCTTTTCTTTCAGCCCTTTGAATTATGTGGGTTGTGTCATATTGCTCTGGGCTACATGAAGATTTGGATATACAGCTGGTAGGGCCAGGCAGGTCAGCCACCCTGCTTTAAGGAGTCAGAATGTAATTATCCAAATTGGAACAGGGTGAACATGGAAAAGCTAACATATGGACTTCTTCAAAATGTTATGTCTTTTAATAACTACTCAGGGCCTCTGGTTTCTATCCCATCTGAAAGATTTGTCTGCTTACAATTTTATGCAATGATATCTGAGTACTTCCAGGGGCAATAATTGTACCCAAAATACCCGTACCACAGTGAGTTTCCCTCCCTTGTGAAGAAATTAGCCCTGTTATACTGCTAACGGTGCTTTTGGCACTGACATGCGCTGTTAAAATCAAAGATTCCAGTAGTCCTTGTAAGGCTCAGTGTGACGTTTCAGCTTCATAAATAGGAAAAAAAGAGGACTCAGGAGGTTAATGGAGTCTCGGGAGGTTTAGCTACTTTTCCAAAATTGCAGGGTGTCAGAGGTGAAGTCGGGAACAGAATTCAGGTTCCTATGTTCTTGTTTGTACCAGGTTGTCCAGATGAGAGCCAGTAGGTGGGTAAGTAGGGAGCTGCTGAGCTCCTTACAGATTAGAGAAACCAAAAAGTTTCTCTTTGTTCCTGAGTCACCAGCCTCAGTTTCTGCAGGGCTTTGCTCCTCATTTTTGATTTCCCATGCAAGTATCAGTCAGGCTCATGTCTGCCTGGCTGAGGTAGCAGAGCTGCAGGAGAAGTTATTGCTCTTTTTTTACAGAGGTATCCACTACTTTGGCAATAAGAGTCAAAATACCATGGAAAGCCCAAATATGTATGCTGTAATTCTCCAAATAAATGTTTATGGAGTGCATGTGCTGAGTTGCTCCTCATCCACCCCATAAAGTCTTTCTGATTGCTGAAGAAGTGCCTGAGCTTGTCAAGAGGCTTTAGACAAGGAAGAGCAAATGGCTGCAGCTGAGTCTCAAAGGCATTCTCTGCTCATAAGAAGCAGAGAAGTCCCTACCATCCCAACAGTTAGATGCTGGAGAAGAAAGAGGTGTGAAGAGAGGTGATAATGCTGATAATTATCTGAATGGAAATACTTGCCATTCTTTTGAATGTTTAAAGGAAACCACAGTTTTGAGGTGATGTAATTCCCGCTCAGTTGGGTTGTTTATTCAAGCAGTGCAGTGCTATGCTGGCACATAGGGAAGAGAAAGTAAAACTTCAGCTCAGCTTTTGCCCTCTCAGGATTTCTGTGTGCTTTCAGTCTCATGCAGGTCAAGGCAGGGTGTGAACCTGAAGCACAGCAGCTCTTCCAGCATGGCCCTCTTTACAGATTGGCCCTTTGCTAAAGAATATGCAACATGCAATGGGAGATTTGAAGAAACCAGTTTAATAGGAGTTGTAACTCTTCCTTTTCTCCTCTCCAAAAGGTTTAAAATAATCTTGCTGTCCATAAAAATCAGGTTAGCTATTTTTGGTTCTCGCAGAGCTAAAATGAATGCAGCTTCTCTCATTTTCAGTCATGGCAAGTCACTTGACATCAATTGTTAATTGTTTGATTAATCTTGAATTTTCAGAGCTGACACTGCCTGTCCTAGCACTTAGACAAGAGCTACATTTAAAAGAAAGGAGAAAACACTTCCTTTTTTTTTTTCCTTTTTTTTTTTCTTTGAACATAGTCTGAAAGGTAAAAACATGGAATTAGAGGGAGGTTTTTAATGTATGTTGTCCTGAGAAAGATGGGTCACTAGGCAGAGTACAAATAAAACAGTCAGAGGTTCATCATAAACTAGGGGGGTTGTGATGAATTAATTTTAGCATATGCTTCAGCAATTCATTACAAGACTATCTTAAACCCAACTGTTAGTACACTTTGCTGTATGCTCATCTGTGTTAGGCCATGTTTTTCATTTAAACAAGTAAGCATAAAGGTTTCCTTCATGAAGCTGGGTGACATTTCTACGTAGAGAAAGGCCATTTAAGGTCAACAGTTACAGGGGGCCTATACCTTTGTGTGCTTGGCTGGACAGGTAATTATCACTGTATATGACTCCCTAAGGGGTGGCGTTAAAAAAATATAGACCAAATAGGAAAAGACATTCTGCCCCCTTCTAGAATGTTTATAAAATAGCATGGCCTTTCCCTGCCCTCCTTCTCTCCTCCCTCCCCCGTCCCCCCCCAGCAATGTGTGTGTAGCACATCCAGGATGAGGGGCCACATGCTGTACCAGCCCTTGCTTGGGAGGAACATATTATACTGTCAGGTCCTGCTTTTCTGTGTAACAGGCAGGCCAGAACAGAGTGATGCAAAGGTCTTATGGGTACAAGTTTAAGTTAGCTTTCCCATGTTAGAAAAGGATTTATCTTGATATCACCCCTCTAACTAAGGAATAATAAGGGCTCTGATTTTTTTCTTTCCAATTAGCTGTATGCCACAGACTTCTTGGGAGAGGTAAGTGCCATTCTGGACATCTACTCTGTGTAATCCAGGGAATGTTATGATGCCGATATTAAAACACAGGAGTGCCACCACAACTGTTCTTACCAGATGATAAGCCAGTGATCTCACAAGAAAATCCCAGTGGTAAAAGAGAAAAATTCTGACAATACACCCCTTCAGCCACTCTGAATACAGCACTCACTTCACAGTCACTTGCTGGAACTAAGCATGGGTATTTCAGTTTACAAGTGTCTCCAGCAATGGTGTAGAGAAGGGAAAGTTTCCACTGGGCTGAGACCTATTGCTCTGCAGATACTCCAGTCAGCAGGCAGTTAAACAGTTCCAAGGCATACTGTCCTCATCTAATCCCTTCCTGCAGTCAGGTTTCTTATGTGCCTTGCTCCAAACTGTCTTGTGTGAACCAGGAAGCTCTTCTGGGGTGCCGTCTCCCAGGCTTGTAGATTAATGTTTCCTTTGCTTAATTTAATTTACATGTAAACCATTTATACTCCCTCAGACAACCCTGAACAGTCTTTTTCATTCCCTGGTGCTTCTGCACCCCTGAAGTTCTCGTATGCAATTCCCATGATGCTGTTCACAGTCGTTATTTGGGCAACCTACACACACTGCAATCCCTTCCAGCTTTTTTATCATTTTATGTTGCTCTTCTTTTTATTTCCCTCCAAGTTGTTGACATCTAGCTAGCACTGAGTTGTCCAGAACTAAACATGTCTTCAAACTGCGGTCTCACCACTATATTAAAAAATGGGACTATTGCCTGTATCTCTGAGAAGAGGTCTCTGCCTTTACAACCCCAAATTAAATTAACTGCATGATTTTTGCTGCCCTATCACATTGCAAAAACATATTAAATCTGCTGTCTACTATATCCCTGAGGTCTTCTGGTATTTCTGCTTGCAGTGCTTGTGCACAGATGATTCCTCTCTTCACCTCAGTTTCTATCTTTCAGTAGCTCATATGTTGTACCTACTGCCTTTTTAGACACGTGGGATTGTTCAGGGCTCCTCTTTGAGGAACAGCAGTGTGACTCCTTACACATAAGTAAATTATCTCTATTTTTTAGCGTGAAATAGTCTGTCTCCACCATTTCCCCTCCAAGCTGTCCTACGATAATCTGCCTCAGTGCAATTAAGAGGCATGCTACTCTTTTTGGTTTCCAGATTTTTCCTATTTATAACTAACTGTATAGAGCACTGGCCTGTATGTTAATAATCTGCAACAATCTGTTTGAACGTCACATACTGAGGATCACGGGTTGAAACTCTTTTTCTGGAGAAAAGGAAACGCTGTTTTTTCTTTAAGAAGTTTCTGTCCCAAATGTCAAGACTATGGATTAGGTTTTCTTTGGTGAGGAATGACATACGAAAATGCTGCTCTGTGCATGAGACTTCTTTCTATGGGTGGCTCAACACTCTGCAATTAACTTTCCTAGGAAATAAGAGCTACCACGGAAACTGCCACCATCCTCATTATCACTGGTATAAACACAAAGCAACAATGAACAGCGGAGAGGAAAAAAAAAACCAACCCACTTATGAAACCAAACCATTTTGCTCCATGCATCTTCTTCCTAAGAAGAGAACAAGAAAAAGAAAAGCCCTCCATGTGACAGATGTTAGTCAGATGAGCTAATGCAGCTCTAGAAGGTACTTGGATATTACATTCATGAAAACAGTATAAGAATCGATACAGAAAAGAATCCATTTTATCATACTGTATTTCACAGACGAGAATCTGGAAGAATTGGTTAAAGCAGGTGAGATGCTAAAAGTGATGTTGTAGCTGCAGATGGTCTAAAGATCCTAGGGAAGCAAGATTTGTGGCAAAAGGTAATATCCTTTATTAGATCAACTGATAGAGCTGGAAAAAGCAAACAAGCTTTTGGGCTCAGGGTCTCTTTATCAGATCTGACAGAAGGCAGCAATATTCCAGCTAACTACAGGTTAGATGCAATTGCTCTTAGTTTAATCTAATTATATTAATCAATGCAAACACTTGAGGAAAAAAAGAAGCACCTATGAAGTGGAAAAGGGTGTGAGCAGAAGTGACTGACAGGCTGCTGGTGCTCTGCTGAACCACTGTCAGAAAAGGGCTGTTTGTGCTGGTGACAAAGGGAGAGGTCAGCAGCCAGACAGTAACAGGCTAGGAAGGCAACATCTCCCTTAGATCCACGAGCTTTAGTGTCTAGGGATTATAAGTTTTAATGCCAAGCTTTATCTTTTGGGAACATTTTGTAGGTCTCCTTTGGGATAAGGATGGAGGGGCTCAACTTGCTGCCATCTCACAAAAGGTACTCTAATGATGAGTACAGTTTTCTGTCCTTTACTGGCTGGCAGTAGGCGCTTTCTAAGACTGCAATTATTTTAGGTTCATTCACACTGTTTCTGTGGGGCTATTTCACGTGCAGGATGAAGCGATGAACTGTAGAGATGTGGGGCAAGTACATGCAGGAACAAAGAATTTTGGTGGTTTTGCTGTGGGAGGAAGGCCATTGATTATGCTGTCTGTGCAGCAGTCCTGGCATATTTCATGTTTGATGCTCTGGCGTTATCTAGTTCTATTTCATGTGTTTTCATCTGTGGATTTACTTCCTGTAATGAGCTGGGAAAGAGAGAGCCTGAAGGTTAGGAGAAGAGACATAGGGAAAAAAAAATCTTTCAGAGACACTAATTTAAAAGATTATTTTATGTGTGGTTTTCAACATGGAATATTATCGCTACTGGGCACGTGTTTGTGGGAGGAATGCTACAGCAGAGACTAAGCTAAAAAGCAGAAAAACAGATTTGCAGCAAGTTAATGTGGTCAGAGTCTTTGCAAGTCCTTGTTAATTTCAGCTGCACTAGACAAATACCAAATAAACCTTGATCCTTTGAAAAGTGATTTTCTAAAATCATTGCTGTTGCTGTGTTATCTTTGTCATAGTAAATTCGAATCTATTTTGCTGGAGGAGTGACCTTGCTGGATAAAGCAGTTCACCAGTGTTCTCCTCAGAGCAGGTGCAGCATTATCTGCAGGGCTGGCTGAATCTCACAGCTTCTTGGTGCGTTTTGGATGTCTGCTGGTCTTATTGCATCTGCTTTATAGAGGGAGTTTTATGGTCTGTATGTTCTTGTGTATGTGCTTGCTTGCAGGGTGCCATTTTTTAATGTCAATTGTGGTGTCTAGAAAGCTGATGCCAGTGTAGGAGCAATCTTGGGACCGACTAGAGCAGCAGGGAAGCCGCTCATTCAATTTGCAGTTGTATTTGATGAAGGAGTCCAAGGTTTTCTGAGCTGCCCGCATTTCTGATAGAAATGTCATCTCTGTTTCCTATATACAGCATGGCTTGGTGGTGTAATGTTTTTTAGACTTGGCTTGTGAAGAAAAATGGCATATCGAGGCGTTAAAGAACTGCAGAAAGGTGCTCTCTCTCTGCCCCCCACTTTGTGCTTGGCAAACAAGAAGAGGTTGACTAAATGCTGCCTGAAGAAGAGAGCTGGGTGCTTGGTGCATGATGTAGCAGACACGACAATTTCACATGCATCAAGAAAAAAAGAAAAGCTGACTGTATTCATTAATAAAAACGCTTTGGAAGCTGTTGAATGCGAAGACCCCAGCTGTGGGTAAGGAAGTGCCTGATCACAGATCACCAGGTCATAGGGGAGGTCTTTTAGGGCAGTGTTACAGCTGCTTGTTGGAGCCGACAGCCTATGTGAGGGTTTGTCTGTTCAGCGCTCTGGGAGGCAGGATACTGATCTGACTCAGTACTGCTGTTTCTCTTCTTCAGAAAACGAGGGGCTTTCCTCGCTTTTACTGGAACACACGTAATTACGTTTCCATTTACTTTCCCGACTGCAGCGGCAGGCCCAGGCATATGCATCAGGGCCCCGAGTGCTCTAACAGTGGCCTTAAGAGAGGAACAAACCCGCTGTTCAGGGGTCCGTTTTACACACTCCTACTCCACGCTAAGGACATGGGGGAAGCCCCTGCCCCACTCCTCTGCGGTCCCACCGACACCGTACTACCAGTGAGGCGGCCCTTCCTCTAGGAAAGCAGCGCCCGCCGCAGGAGGGCTGGCGGTGAGGCCTTCCCGCCCCGCTGCGGGGCCCGCCGAGCCGGCGCAGACCCCGATCCCACCGAGGCCTCGGGGGAGGCCGGGCCTGCGGCACCGCCTCCTCTCAGGAAACAGGGGCGAGAGCGCGACCCGGGCTGGGGGGGGAGCCGACACACGACGGGCCCTGGGGCAGCGCCCTGCCCCGCCGCCTCCCCCTCCAGGCAGCGCTGTGAGATGCCAGAGCCCTCCTCCGCGCCCGGCCCTGCCGAGGGAGCCCGCCCCGCCAGCGGCTCCTCCTCCTCCTCCTCCTCCTCCTCCTCCCCGGCCGCCGCCGCTCTGCCAGCAGCCGGTCGGGCCTGAGACCCGCGCCCGGCTGCGGGGCCTGCTCTGAGCGCTGGCGGAGGGCGGGCGGGGGAGAGGTGAGGGAAATCCAGCAAGGAGAAGGCCCGGAGACAGAGCCCGTCGCGTCACATGAGCTGACAGGATCCGTACTCGCTCCCCTCGGTGCAACAAAGAGCCGGGAGCCCTTCTGCCCGCCGCGGGACGGGGCTGCCATGGGACCCTGAGGGCCGGCCCACCCCTCCCCTCACAGGTAAGCGGCGGCCGTTACGGTGTTTGCCCGCCCGCCTTACCTGGCGGGAGAGAGCGCCCCCCCACCTGGCGGGAAGGGCGGGGTGGAACCGGCCCCCCCGGCTCCTCTGCACCCGCTGGCTCTGAGGTGACTTCCCCAAACCTTTGCAGTTTTGTGGTGTTCCTCCCCGCGCCGTTTATGGGGTGTGTGTGTGTGTGTGTGTGTGTTATTTGCTTTTAAGCGGGCCGTAACCCCAGCTCCCCCCCGGGGACGGGGAGCGGGACCCGCTGCCCTCGCGTCCCTCCCTCAGCCGCCTTCCCCGCGTGTGAAAGGCGGGCGCTTCCACAGCCGGCGGGCAGGCGATCTCTGCTGAGGGCACTGCTGCTTCCCGCCACCCTCGCCTGGCTTCTGTCCGGCTTCCTATGTGCAGCCGTCGTTAACCTCCGATTCCTTAGTGTTATTCGCTTTTTACGGTGAGCAAACAGTTAACCCCGTGCGGTTTTAGGCATTGCCTCCCCCAGTCTCCCACCCTTCTCCCCAACCCCGTATGGTCCAGCACATCGTAACCTTTCTGGCTGTTAAAAAGAACAGTAAGGTGATCTTTATTTTTGTCAAGGCGCCATCCCGCTTACGAGCCGCCTTTCCCAAGCCAAATTCCTGCCGGTAGGCAGCCCCTCGCCCACCCGGGACTTGCCCACCGGGTCTGTGACTGGAAGTTGTTGACAGTGGTGTGCACATGTGCCAGCCGTTCCTCGAGTTCACCGAGGTTTATGGCTGGAAACTCTCGGTGGGAACCCAGGGTGGGTGAAAACCGTCCCAGCAAGGCTGGCATCTGAAGCCTCTTCTTTGGGAAATGCTCTGCCCCGGTTTTGCTGCGTGTGGATGCTGAGAGTGTGGTGCTGGGATGGGTGTTGGGGGCATAGAGGTTGAGGAGCAGTTTGTGGGGGTCCGGAGGAGGTGGGCTGGGGATGCAGGGAGCTGGGGTAGCGTGAGAGCAGGAAGGAGGTCGGGAAGACCTGGCAAGGGGAAGGTACAAGTGATGGGAATGGGGAGCTGTAGGCAGCCTGGGCAGGGAACTGAGTCTCATGAGTGCTCTCCCCTCTTTGTGTGTGTGGCATGGTGTAATGCTGGTGAAGGGAGTGATTTATGTGTGAGGGTTGTTTGGTTTTGGGTTTTTTTTTATTTCATGAATTTATTCTTGGCTTGCTGCCCTCTCTGCTATGATATGGAAATAATCTGCTCCTGGGCACGGCTGGTATCTTCTCTGTTACGCCAAGTGTCCGCCTGGCTTGAGTCTTAACACTGATGCCCGTTAACCCTGGCTCTGTCCAACTGGGAGTCCCTGGAAAGGAATCTGCCCTTGCATGTTATCTTGGCTGATGGGGATGGAGAGGAAACCACAGTTCCCTTTCAGAGGGAGGTGCTAGGCTGGCCTTGATAATTGTGTTAAATCTCTTTAAATCAAAACTAAACTTAAGTAAAGCTGCGAGGTGAGGAGAAACAAGCCTCTCACTGCCCTCTGGGTGTCTGGTGCCTACAGTGGAAGATGCTGCTCCAGCGAAGCCATTTGCTTTCAGGTGATAGGACAGGGCTGTGATTCAAGCAGCAGGAGAACAGTTGCACACCAGGGAAGTGGTGTTTGGGGAGAGGGAAAGACAAGAGTGTGCAGCACCTTCCCATGCAGCTAATGGGTCCTGAGATGTTTCACAGTCTCTCTCACTGCAGACTTTGGAAAGAAAGGGATTGCATGAGTGAGGAGGTTGGGCAGATGCTGCTGTCAGTGTCAGCTGCTCAAAGGCTACCAGTTAGTCTGCTTGTGCCATCCCCACCCCAGTGTTTTTAAGGAGTGGCATTGGGGTCCTTGTTGGTGTCCTTCAGGGTAAACCAAATCTGCAAGTTTAAGCATGTCTTCGTTCAGACTTGGACTTGGAGTTTATTTTTAATGAAAGGCACGAATCTTATGTAGTGTGACTTCAGTTAAAGCAGCAATTGCTCCAAAATAGGGCAAAAGCAGACAATGCTGATTTTAATTGCTCATTTTCCCCCAACACCTTCTTTCTCCAAGATACCTGTTATGATTCCCCTCCGCGGGTGTTTCTTGGTCATGGTGGGGAACAGACTGGAACTTGTCAATAGCCAACTCAACTTCTGCTCATTAGGGCTTAGAATGTGACTTTTTTAATGCAACCAGCTATGGGACCCTGACAGTTTGTTTCATGTGTGTCATTAGCTGCCATGGAAGACTGTGGCTGACAATCTGTGTCTTCACAAAATAGGAGAAAAAGTTGGCTTTTCCCCTGGAGTGGATGGGAGGTTTGAAGTGAAAGTTTGTTCATCTGTCCCTTCCCTTCAGAAAATTGTACAGCACGTTTTTGAAACTGAGTCATCAGGTACAATTTATTTTAAGTATTTTTAAGCTGTCATGAATTTGATGCACTTTGGCCACGTGCTTGCTGGAAATTGTAAGACTTGAGATTTGCCCTGGCTGGGTTCAGAAAGGTGACGAGGAACTTCCCATGCTGCAACCCTTTTGTATCTGAGCACAGCAGAATTGTCACAAAAGGGTAGAACGTTTTGATGCCCTGTGCCCTGGGCATACTGGGAAGAGAACGTGCAAGGCTTGTCCATCAGCCAAGCTTGTGCTGAAGGGTGTGCTGTCTCCCACTGACGGATTCTCTCTGAGTTGTGCCGCTTCTTGAGAGATGTAGCACAGGGTTGGATATGTGGTGTGTGGAGGGCAGATTCCCTCCAAAGTCACTTTGTCATGGAAGACGTAACAAGGATGCACAGATTCAGGAGTGATTATTAGTGTCTGATGACCTGGCCAAGATTGTATAATGACACTGAGTAACAGATAAAAGGTTTTATATCCCATAAACTTGGTTTTCCCTTCAGGGTGAACCACAAGGCTTTGAGTTTGACAGCCCTCTGGTAACTGCAAATAGGTGCCAACGTTAATCACTCAAAACAAGTCCTTAAAAATAAGAACAGACGCAGGCTACAGGCAGGGAAGAAAGGGGAAAGAAGAGCTAATTGCTATTTTCTCAGTGTATTTTTTTAAATCACATTTAATCCTGCATATATGATCGTGCGAGTGACCCAGCGACTCCAGCAGTTTATTCATTTATTTAAAACAGCTTCATAGTTCACCTTGAAAACCACTTCCTGCCATATGGTTATATTATTTCCTTGTGCCACGTTTTTTGCTAATTATCAAGACCATTTGCTTTAAAATAGGTGTTTTTAATTTCACAGCCTTGTCTGCCTCTCCTGCTTGATCCTGCCCTGGAGTCAAGAGGCTGTGTCTGTTCATTCTCCATGGCAACAGGCTGTGATTTACTTACTTCAATTTAATTAAAAAGCAGCTATCAAATTCTAGGCATCTTATATGTTCCTTATATTAGGAAAATATCAGTGGATCAGTCTCCACAACAGAACTACCAACCTCAAAAATAAAATTCTATGCCTGAGCTGCTGGTTTCTTTCCCAGCCCATTCCCTTTGGAAGAGTTGAGGTGGGGAAGCGTGTGCTGTGGCCTGCCCTCAGGTGGAGCGGATGGGGCCACTGCCCTGGGATCATGATAGGAATCAAATTCTGGACTCCTGTAGGGTCGGAGTGCCAGTTTAAACCACAGGACTACACAGGTTGTGTTTTTCCTCCTGCTGTTGTGTAGCTTTTGGGAGGTTTCAGGGCTTGATGAGTTGGCAGGAGCACCCCAGACCTTGCCTGGAAAGAGAAGCATGGGTTGCGTGCCCTCTGCATGGATTCCCACCTGCTAGGGCTGGTGGTCCCTGCAGCACCTACATCTGCTGAGCCATTTTGAGCCATTTTCAAGGCTAACGTGAGGCTGTGATGCTGTTGCTGGCTTGAGTGAAAAGGGCGCAAAGTATCAGTGGGCACAAATATCTGTACTTGCTGCAGTGAAAATGCAGAAAATGGCAGTTCTGCTGGAGATGTGATGGTGTTTATCAGCTCTCCTCTTGTGAGAGATTTTACAAGTCAAAATCCTTTGTGTTATGCTTGATTTTTTTTTTATCTGTTTTGAAGCCTATCTGATTTTTGATGCGTGATATGGCTGTTGGTTTTAAGCTGGTCACAGCACAGAAGTCCACAACGCTCTGTTGGTTTCAGCATGGCTGGTATTCGTATGCAGGCTAGAAATGAAGGCCTTAATCTTAAATTAGTTTTCAAAGTGCTGTGGTTGTACAAATACTGGTTTGTGTTAGTCAGGGATATAAGAAAATGTATAGGCAATGACCAGGCAGTTGTTGGCCAAAAGAGGGTCTGGTGTCTGGAAAGGACCTTGGGGGTGGATGGATGAGTGTGGTGATTTTACTAACCTTCAGGTGTTAGGTTTGGTAGTAAATGGACACAGTGGAACCAGTGTAATTAATAAGTGCCAAAATTTAACACTCCTTTTTGTCTTCAATACCAACATCCCAGTTCTTAATAGGACTATTTTCCCTTGAAGGGACTGTTGAGATGACTCAGCCTTTGGAGTACCTGCACGCCAGTGGTGTTTTCCTCCTAGGAGAAGCTGGGCCTGCTGAGTTGTATAACCAGACTTGGGTGCTATTTCTGAGCTCTGCTGATGTGTGGAAGAAGAAAAGTTGGCCATGCATTTTTATTAAGCCTTAAGGAGCAGTTATCATCAGAAGAGTGCCTGCACAAAACCGCACCTTTTTTCCCCCCTTTAGTGTTGCTACTCCAGGTGCTTTTTCAAAGTCACCTGTGGTGAGTTTATCAACAGACATGGGTTTTTGCTCCTTCTCGCCCTGCCAAAGCCCTTGAGGCTGTGGCAGAGAATGTTGGAATCTCTCCTTGCTTGCTTATCTTCATGGATTAAAATGATGTACTGAGTTCCTAGCTGCAGATTCCTGGTGATCATGCACCAGCTGGTAAGACCCTCTTTGAGCCCATAAGGGTAGCAGTGAAGCATGTGTTTACTGGGAAAGTGAGCATGTTTGGTCTATGGGATGCTGAGTGGCAAATTTGAAATCTCATGGTGGTGTTCCTAATAATAACAGAATAAACCCAAGCAAGACCTTTTGTTTGTTACTGTACTTAAGCAGATACATTTGAGGAATTTATATCCTTAATTCTTTACTACTGGTTTTACTAGAGTACAGGCATGATCTGTATTCTTTAAGAGTTCATCTGTTCTTCTTGCATATCCAGCTTTGAAGTAGACCTTGCTGATATTAATTTCTGTAAAGCCTGTAACCTCATCTATAAAATGAAAGGAATACTTCATACAGGCAGCTGTGAAGTTACATTTATTGTCTGTAAATTGCTTTTAGTAATTGAGCAGAGGAGGTGGAGAGGAATAAAGACAGTGGAGTAAATGGGCTTTTTTTTTTTTTTTAATCAAAAAGAACTGCATTAGTTTTTGTTCATCTGATGATGTAGAAGCTGCTGGGGAAAAAAAATGCTTTATCAAGAGCACCATGAAACTAATTGTTAAGTTTGTAATGAAAACAGACATTTCTGAGCACAGTGATGAAGGCAGCCATCTTGTTTGATAACAGAGTCCAATTTAGAAATAGGCACAATTATGATTGGAAATCCTGCAGAACCTCTCATACTCCTGTCTGCTTTGGTCTTCTCAGTTTTAGTGTCATTCTTTACCTCCATAGCTGCTTTCATCATCCAGAAATGCAACTGGTATGTAAAGCCTTATAATAGGTAAAACTCCCCGTTTCAAGACTATTAGCAAACACTTCTGTTGCAGGTTTTTCAGCCTGGCCCCTTGTTTTGTGCTGATTGATGTACTTGCTGGGTGAAATCACAGCTTCACACTGGCAAGGATGGATTTTCTTACTGTGGCTGAACCAATCTAACCACTTGCTGCTTCTGAGGGGGTCGACATGCCTTGGTCATGGCTCTGTGGCTGTGTTCCTTGCCTTGTGTCCACTCTGGTACTGAGCAGATCCAGCTTGTTCAGCTTTGGGAAAGCTGACTTGCCCAGAAATATAAAAACGTGAATAGTTTCCTCCGGGGACAGAGAGCTGAACCTGCTCACCAGGTTCAGGCTAGCATCAGAGCTGCCATGCAGGAGGGGCAAGATTTGTTTTCCCAGCAGTGAAAGGTAGGGAATGAAAGAAAGGTGGAAATGGGGCCCCCTTTTTTTGGCAGCAGTGAACTCTTAGCCTGGTTCAGCTGTAATGTGAAGCCTCACCCTCAGCCTTCATTTTCAAGTCCCTCCCTTCCCCTCTGCTCCTCTCATTCTTTCCCTGGGATGTACTTGTGTGCCTCCAGATGCTGACTCCATTCCCAAGCAGTATTTTCAAAAGCGAGGAAGAAAGGGAAAAGGTTGAGTTTCATTGCCTCTGCAGTTAAAGGCGTATCATAGTTCCCAAAAGCCCATTGCTAACAGCCCACTGCTATGAGCCTAATAATAATAATAGTTATTATTATTAGGCTCATATATTATTATTAAAGGATTCAAAAAATAGTAGCCATAATCCTCAGCTGTGAGAGAGCAAAAAGAGACTGGCTGAGGCGATACTTGCAGGCTGTTTGTGAAAGAGCTTCCCTAAACATGGTGATGGCTGTTTGGACCGATGACTTGGAGCTGGATGAGGTGGTCCCTGAAGCCTCAGATAGATGGCAAGGACAGGGAAATGTTCAGAGAGTGTTCTGCATGCCAGTGGGGAGCCAAGCTTGAAGCTGGGTACCACACACCAGGAGGAAGTCTCTTTATCTCTGAACTGTGACTCACCATTGCTCCAGATGCTGCTACCTAATTTTCAGGCATCAGCAGAAGCCCCTGTGGGACACTGCTGTGGTAGTACAGAACGGCGCCTTCTTGCTCCAGGGATGTGATGCAGTTAGGGGCATGCGGAAGCTCAGCCTGTGTGGGAACTTTGCTCCTCCTGATCAGCGCGAGCAGTGTTCCTGCTGCGGCTTTGCCAGTGATGGATCCAACAGATACACCATCTGCATTAGCCCTGGCTGACGGCAGGGAAGGGGCATGTGTCACCTAACAAGATGCATGCTTGAGCGTCTACTTAGCAGGGGCACGGTACAGGTCAGAGTGTGCATTTGGGAGACTAGATGGGGGTGTCTGTTGGCCTGTAGTGATTGCTTTATGGCTAAAGGAGCAGATACTGTGTCTGTCTGGTGAATTTTATACAGCATGAAGGTGAAGATGATGTCAGTGAAGAGTAGTGTGCCACAGGCAACGGGATGCCGTGAGCCTGCGTGTGTGTGGACCTATGTGTGAATGCTGTACCTGGCGAGAGGGGAAGGCTGCAGTCAGTCTGGGGCACAAATTAGAAGTACTTGTGCAGCCATTTTCAAATAAGAAAGGTAGTAGGGAGGGATGAGGGAATTTACTCCAACTTGAGAGTTCTTAGAGATTTGTTTCATGCTGTGCTGCAGTTGGTTGGGTTTTTTTTTAAAGCATTTAAGCCTAAATTCTTCTTGTTGGTATGTGAAAGCATTATGGCAAGAGAAAGATTATTGGAGGGTTGTGTTGCTTTGCATGGTAAGATTATACACTGGGTGGCTGTTACAGTGGATTTGTGTTCCAAGGATGGAGTGAATAAAGGAAAGAACCAGCGTATTGATATTAAATAATGGTGCCACTGGATATGCTGAGCACAAAGTGTCTTTGTTTTCAAGGATATATATATTTTTTTAAATCTGACACATTTATAAGCCAGCTGCAATAATTTTTTTAAAGACATTTTTAAGAGAGGGGGCAATACAGAAAATGCTGTAAGTAATCTCATTGAGAAGTATGTTTTTCTTCCACCCCCTTGCACATGCATGCAGCCTCTGGGGAAGATGTTAGTGCAGGAGCTGGATAATGGGGGTCTTCTCCAGAGCTGCCACTGTTCTGATTGATGTAGTGGGGATGAGCTGGGGGATGCAGACAGATGCACGGGCTGTCTGGGGCTTCATCTCTGCAGTCTTCCTTTTTTCCACTCCTCCTGGATAGAGAGATGAATGCTGCAATTTTGTCTCCCACCTACATCTCTTTCTCATCTCCTGTAAATACTTGCTGGGGTTTTTTTTGTTGTTGTTGTTGGCAAATCTTCAATTGTGCTTGTAATGGGTGACTCTCCTCCTGTGCTGCTTAACCTGGCTCCTGATGGTGGGTGTTCCTGTAAGCCAGTCTTTTCCTGGATCTCTGCTGAATTTTCATGCAGTCTGTCCAGTCTGCGGGCTTCTCAGCTGTTGCGTTGGTTGCTTTAGTGAAGATCCAGGTGTCATAGCTGACTCCAGTAATGCTCCAGCTGCCCTGAGGAGTGCAAAGGAATGCAGTGAAAGAAGCAGCCGTTCCAGGGCCCTGTTTGTCTTCAGGCTGGAGATGCTGAGGGCACATTAGTGATCCTGTGTAAGACTGCAATAATTAAATAGTGCTGGGGAGAGAGGGAGTAGGAGAGCATGTGATGGTCACTTCAGATAGATTAACAAAGAGGGGCTGTTATGGTGCCAGCAGAAGACATCCTTCTGTGGAGGTTCCTAACCAGGAAATATTTTAAGAAGGTGTCCCAGAGAATGAGAGGAAAGGCTGAAAGGTCTGTACTAGAATTAATTGCCCAGATACCACTGGAGGAGCAGCTTGGAGAAGGGAACTCATACATGAGCTGGGTGTGGCATAGAGAGGGAAATGGGAATTTCCTGACTTTCGTTTGCAAGGCTCAAATGTAGAAGGAACTTCAGACATAATAGGGGGAGAGATGGACTAAACTTAACAGGTAGCTCCATTGTTTATTTTTCTATTTTCTTTTTTTGCCTAGCATGCTCCTGGCTGGTTTAGTTGAACATCAGTTGAAGCAGTACAGAGCATGTTTGGGAACTGAAGACATTAAGCAGAGAGAGAGAGTGAATCTGATTAGCTCTGCTTTTCTTGCATTAAGCAGAAAGATGAGCTGAAACGTGATTGCAAACAGATAACAGCAGCAGGCTCCCAAGGCACCACCATGACCCAGCATATGGAGTGATGGATCTAACCATGCCATAGAACCCTTTCTTGTAATAGAAGCTCCTTGTTTTTATGTTGTGGCTTCTGTTGTACTTTCTAATTACCCTATTCATCGCTGTCTGCCATTTTGAGCCTGGCCACGTGGCATGGCCCAGCTCCCTGGAATGTGTGCCCTGGTGGGCACTTCTGCCTTGAATAGTAACCGGAGCTCTGGTAGCCAAATGGTGGGAGAGAAGAGATGCCAAGGCTCAAGACTGTGAGCTATTTTCCCCCTTATTTCCAATAATAATGGAAGTAATGGCAGCTGCTTTTGCCGTGCTGGCAAAGATGAGTGCTGGCATTGCATGAAAAGCTCTTAACTTCCCTCTCAAAGTGCAGGTATTGGGCTTTGTTGGGAGAAGGTTCCTAGTGACTTGGAAAAAAGGGCATCTATCAGTACTGCTTATAAATAATAAATGAAAGCTGGCTTTGCTACACCAGCCACTTTCTCGGCACAGTAGCAGAGATCTTGAAGCCACTTGCAGTCTGTGACTTCTCCTCCATGTGGAGAAAATGCAGCAGGAAAAACAGGCTGGCAGAGGCTTGGATGGTGCAGGCTGGAACTGGCACTGCTGACAGAGCATCCAATGTCCCTGCATGCTGCTGGGGGAATTTTCTGTGTCCGTGTGGTGACCCCTTCCCCAAAACCAACCTGCCTTTGCTTTTCTCCACCTGATGCTATTATTGATGGGAAGACTAAAGAACCATTTCCAAAAATGGCGTGGGGGCATGCAAAGAGAGTGGGAAGAGCAGCGCTCTCTCCTTCAAAATGTCTGAACAAAGCGTAGTAGTAAGCAGCTTGCACATCTGCGTGTACGTATGTATTTTAAGGCCAGAAGGGGTAGGTCAGACTAGTGTTTCTATGACCTTTTCTCAACTGTGTCTTGCCTTTCCTGCCTGCTGCCTTTCCTTGCCCGTCAGGGGACTTCCACTTCCTTCCTGCTGACCTGCAGGGCTGCAGGCAGCCTCCCTGCCCTTGTGGCAGCTCCCAGCTCTGGCTCTGAGCCCAAGCTAATAATCCCGACAGATTTTACTGGCTTGTACTCTCCTCTGTGCCTTGCTGTAGGGGAGACGGTGTGTGAGGTTGTGGTTTGCATCGTACTGGCCCTTGGATTCCACCCGTTGGCATCTGTGTGAAACCCACACCTCATAATAAGCACTGGTTGAGCCTCTGATAGAGCCTGGCTTTGCTCAGGGAGGCCTTTTGCTTCCCTGCCTGCAGGTGACCAGCTAGCACAGATGTCATCCAGACACACCTGATTGTCCCTGACTGTCCAGATGATAGCCAGTGGGATGGGGTTCAGGTGGAAGCAGGAGATGTTGATAGCCAGGAAAGGAAAAATTCATCAGGTATCAGAGAGGGTAATGAAGATCTCCTCTCACCACTCTCCCCACACATCAAAGCACACTTACAAAAAATAGAGTGTTCATCTTTGACCCCCATTAATGACTGGCTTGGTCTGTGTAGGAGTTTTATGAGGCTGCTGCTGCTCCCACAGAGTTTAATTATTTAGAGCGTGAGGTGGAGGTTTGTGCTTTCACTGCTGCTGGTGCAGGGTTCAGGCCCTCCTGACGGGCTGGGGGGTTGCTTGCAAAGGCAGTCTGGCTGCTCTGCAACCGCTTGCTCCGGGGAGCCTAAGGGAGGAGTGAGCTGCTGCTGTGTAGTCCTTATCAGGGTTGGGAGCGCATCCTTCTCATTGTGCAAGCTCCACATGAATGTGTCATGTTGAATTCAAGGTCTCTCTCCTTATCTTCAGGGTACTTAATGGTCCAGACATACCATAAATGACTACCTGAAGCTGCTGGATGGGCATGCTTGTGGCAGATCCTACTTGTGCTGCCCCCCAGTCTGTGATACAGAGGCTTCAGGGGCTGGTGTAAGACTCTGGCAGCAGCATTTGATTTATCAGCCGTAAGCTACAGGCCCTTCCCATTCCCTGCAGCAGCATGCCTTTACCTGGCTTCTTTCTGCTAACAGCCCCCTCCCGTTTCCCCCAGCTCCTGCTCTGCACTGTAGCAACCACTTTTCCTATTGTGAGATCCCATCTTCAGCCTGCTGGTCCCTTCTCTTTGCAGTACGTGAGCTTGTTCTCTTGCATTCCCTCCTTCCCCCATCCAGCTCTTCTCTGCTGTTGATCTTCCTAAGACTTGGGAACACCCGGCAGATGTAAAAACGAATTAGGTGACCAACTGATGTGCCTGGAGACCTTTGTGCAGCTCGTGTTCCCAAATAGGTCTCTCTGGCTCTGGCCTGCTGGAACAAGAGTATTCCCCTGATGTCCTGCTGACCAGTCAGCCAGCCTTCCACTTCTAGTGGGAAGGTGCCTGGCTTCTGGTCGCTTGACTGGGATGTGGGCTGATCTGATATGTCAGCTGGCCAGCTGGGGGGTCACACTGATGATGCTTGCCTTCTGGCTGCTGCTGGAACAGGTAAAGTCCTCTTGGGATTGTGCCATCTCTTAGGTTGGCAGGTCCTGAGGGCTTGCAAGTGTTCATTAGTGCTGAAATGAAACGGCAGCAACTGTTTGGTGCGAGACTGTAAGTGGGGGCTTGTTTCAGAGCAGAAGTGGTTGATATTGGTGGAGCTGAGTTTGGCTGATAGCAAAATAAATTTATGGGTGGACTGGGAAGCCTTGTTTAATGTGGAAGGTTCACACTATATATTTCTTGTACCGTGCCCGTCGATAATGAAAATGCCTATCACAAGCTAGCAAGTCACCTGGTGTGTTGCTGCTTCTGAAGGCTGAGCTCGTTGTGCATGCTGGGGCTCACTTCTGTGCTGTGTCTGCTGCCATTTCCTACCCCCTGAGCTCAGGGACCACTTGAACCTTCACCTTCTTGCATCTGCTCTCCTGCCGTCTCCTTGTACGTGCCTGATCTCCTGTTTTCTGCTGTAGCAAGGGCCTGTGCAGGCTCTTGGTTGCATGCCAATGGGCTCTTCATGCTATCCCTATTTACCCTGGTTTCTCTCTTCCCACTCCTTTCCCTCTTCCTATTTCATTTCCTTTGGTGTGGGACTAACGTTCCAGGTTGTGTTGGGAGACTGGGTTGAGCTGAGATGGCAAAAAGAGGGTGGAGGGGAGGAAGGGGTTTATACTGGTAGCTGTGAGTTTCTGCCATCAACTCTGTCTTTAATCTGTTGATTATTCTGGACCCAGCTAAATCAGCTGGATCTGCTAGACAAACACCAGGTGCTCTGTGTCCTGCCTCCATATTCTACTCTGTTTTTCTATTTTTCTTTTTTTCCCTCAAAATTATTAGGATTCTTCTGCCCATTGATGGTTAAAACATCGCCTGGAGTTTTGGAATGGATCAGATGCGTCAATCAAATGTTACCACATTGCACCCAAAGAGAGGAATGCCATCCAGCTGGGGGTAGGGCCTGCTTTTTCTTTGCCCCCATCAGTGTCTAGAGTTACTTGAAACCTTTTTGGATTTTTAAATACAAGAATTTTAATAGAAAGTACTAGTTTTCAAAATTAATTACTTTATTGTGTGAAAAGTTGGCTGCTTTTTTTGTTGGTATGAAGCAATGTTGTGCCTCTTTATTCAAAATGTTATTAATAATCTTGAGGCTTTGCAGGGCTTTGGTAAAGAAAACATTTCAGTAAGTACTTCAAATATTTTGGGAGAGAAATTTTGTGTTTAAAGTAAATCTATTCTCATTACTAAGAAAGATGAAAATAATTTAACTTTCTTCAGACATGTCAAAGTTCAGGTCATTTGTTCCAGTTCTAGAAATTAATGTAAAACAGACTAATACTCTTGCATAAACTGTTCCCTTGCAACAGGAGAGAGGAAGCTAATAGTTCAGTAGAGAGCCACATCTCTTTATGTATTGTTTACGGATACACAGGTACTGTGGCAGCAGGTATAGCATGGGACCTGGAATGAAACAAAGATAAATCTGGAGCCTCACACAGGCTTAAAGCACAGGTTGCAGCTGGAGCGGCCAACTGAAGTGGCTTTTTGGCTCCCTTCCACTTGCCAGTGCATGGCTACCCATTATCCTCTCACTGGTGTGTCACTTGGCTGTTTCAGCAGAGAGGCTGCAGAGACAAAGCACTTACCTGGCTCCCAGAAGTGGGATGGACTTTCCAGGTCAGGCATGAAAAGATGTATGGTAGGATTTGTGTCCAAAAGTAATGCTGTTCCAGTGTTGCTCACTTGAAATCTGAAGCGCCTCATGCTTCACGCCAATTTCCTGTTCTTGTTAAAATTGCTTTTGCTTTAGAAATGAAGGGTCTTAAAGCTGAGGGGTTTGACAGAGCATGCTGCAGAATGATTCTTTTCTCCTCAGTATGTAAGTTTCCTGAATGGATGATTTTGAAGTCAAGTAATATTTCCCTGCAGAGCCTGCCTCTGTTAAGTCTTTAGACTGTCACAGCAACAGCGAGACTACTAGTGCAATATTAATAATTTATGTGTGTCCCTCATTTTGGACCTTTGTCAGTCATTTCAGCCTCGGCAGGCTGGGAGAGATGAGAAAAGCACGTATAAGTTTTGCTGCTGTTCTCTCTGCATATCTTCTCAGGGTAGGCAAAGGATTTTGGTCTCCAGAGAATGTCTATCTGGAACCTTTTAGCAGTGCTAAATTTAAAGAAATAATACCAGAAAATAGCATAACGGTGTCTCATTTCAGTCATCTCTGCATAGGATTGTACTGCTTTCATTGGATGTCTGCAGCAAGCGTGGTTCAGATGTTCGTGAGCTTTGCCTGGTTGCAGTAGGTGAGGGAGAGGTGAACCTTTTATGGGTCCCTTCTGTGGGATGAGCCCAGCCAGGGTTCTGCTGCGTGTGTGTAATCAGCCCCAAATGTTTCTGTGCTGCTGCAGCTGCACATAGCTTTCTTTAAAACTGAGGTTTGTGTGCTTGATTCTCTCCCTCACGCTTTTCTGAAGGGAGAGAAGATGGGCAGGTAGTTTGTGTTTTTCTGAGTAGGTATTACTTGAGGTGAGGAGCAGAAGACTGTCTGAGCCAAGTGAAAATGGGGCTTCAGAAATGAGGCTGCTGAGAGGATGTCACCAGAGAATTCAGCTGGTTTAAATACAAAGTGTTAGTGAATTCTGGAGTTAACTATTGCAGGCTTGCTGTTGGTGTTAGCAATCGTTTGAACACCTTCCAGCTTGGCTGTCTACTAGGCACTTCTCCTTCAAATCCTGTTGGAATCACAGCAGTGTGTTTCAGGGAGTTTTTGAAGGGTCACTGGTATAGCATGTGCATGAGCTGGTTTCCTTCTTTCAGCGTGTCTGTGTTCCTGTAGGCAGATACTGAACAGTTTGAGTCAGATCGGTCTACTTCGAGTGGTATTTAGTAAGCAGGTAAGTAGTTTGAAGGAACATCTTCTTCTCATCTGTTGCCCATGGTCCGAAGTGTTTGATTCACTCCAGGCTGTGGGGAATCTATGGATTCTGTGCTGCTGGCTGATGGATAGATAGATGGATGAATGTATGGATGGGACTGTAGGAGAGGAGAATGTTCTACAGATAATTTAATCTGTATCTTAAGCCTGAAAATGCTTTACTGAAGAAAGACAGCTTTCCAGAATAATTGTTTGGGGAAAACAAATGTGTCTTTAAAACTGGATTACATTGCTTCAAATTCTGGTTTTGAACTTCTTGGCTTGGAAAACTGTTTGGCTCAAAAATTGCTGTATGTGTGCAGAAGGGTCTGCAGGAAGGTTAACAGAGAAGAAGAAACTTGGTCTAATTGTTTTGTGTTGTACTCATTAAAAGATCTTTTCATTTGAGACTGATTTTTTTTTTTTGCCATGGTTTGTAACTTTATAGCTCAAGCATACTCTTCTCCCACATCTTCTGTTAAGTCTCCCTGCGAGTGTGTACAGTTTGAAGAAAACAAGATGTAACTGAGTTACATTTAGATTTTAATCCTTAACTTGCATAGCAAAATGGCCTGGCTGGTGGCGAGGGTTTATAGTTGGGAAAGACACTGTTGTAGTTCTGATATCTCAGTTGCAGCAGTGAGCATTTTTTTCTTTTCTTTTTCTCTTTTTTGGGGGACTCATAAGAGGCTAGAGCCTTACTCCTGGACTGCAGTTGCATGCTCCATCTAATATATATGTGCATTCGTAACAAAAGGCTTTTTTGCAAAGCAGCATTGATTTCTTCTGCAAACCAGAGAGCATTGGGAAGCTGCGTTGGAAGACTCTTTCCTTTTTTTTTTTTTTTCCTTTTCCCCTCCCTCTCCCTCTCTTTACAAGAAGTTACTTTAAATAGGGAGCTCTTCAGCAGGTTGCAACCAGGATTCTATAATAAGATCTCTGTTCCCTCTCCCTACTTTTTCACATGCAAAGTTGTGGCTGTAATTATATGACAGCTGCCCTCTTGGCTGACATGCAGCAGATTGAACTGGGGATCTCCAGAGCTAAAAGTGTGAGCTGCTACTCTGGGAGCTAAAGCTCTATAGCTGGAGGCTGTAATGATCTGTATCCTTCATGACTGAGTGTAGAAGGGAGCTGCAAAAAGCACTTGCTGAGTTATGGTGCATGCAGGGTACTCACTGTGTGCAGGGTTATTTCCTGGGTGTACTAGAAGCTTTCCTTGAGAGGTTTGTGATAATTGCACAAACTGTTGTCAAATCATGGATGCTTTAAAATGACACACCGTTTTGAGCCCTTTCTGTCTTAAATAAAATAACTTTATTAACCTGTTATTCAGGCATAGACATTTGTTGCTGTATGTGTATGTTGTGTTACTGAAATCCTTCAACCCTGCTGCAGTGTAAATGGCTGTTACCAATACTAAGGGCATTATGGAAGGTTCTACAGCGCCAGTGATGGTAGGCCAAATTTGCCTGTATGCTTTGCCATTACAATAGGTTTTTCGTAGATAGCACCATGGGAGCTTTGTGAAAACTGGGATTGTTGGAATCTCTCCTGTTTTGCAAGGACCAGGAAAACCTGAGCGGTGCCAAGGTTTGTCAGGCTGAGGAAAAATGAAGGGAAGCAGAACCATATGGAGCTTCATGAGTAGTGTCAGCCGTGGGTAGCTTCTGCAACCAGTGTTGGGGGAGAGGGAGAAGTGTGTTACAAGTTGAGACATTAAGTTTGAACTCTGTGATGTTCTTAACACCTCCTTTCCCCCATCCCCAAACCAAAAAAAAACCAGCCCAACCCAGCAAAAAAGGAGATAGGTATCTGCTACTTTAAATTGGGCAGAATGCATGTTCCTGTTGATTTGCACACTTCAAAACCAACCTGATCTTTTACCCATTCAAAAAAATATATAAAGGAAACATTTAAGGGAGGCAGTTGAACATTAAATAAATCAAAACTGCGACAGTCTTTAAGACCTAAACCACTAAGTTATTGCCAGCCCAGCGTGTCAGAAATTTAGTTGATACCATATATATTATTAACAGGGACATTCTCTGCTGTAGATTTCCATATATGTTAGGTCATGTCCAAATCCACAAGTCTGACCATACTAAATCACGTTTTAGTTAACACCCTTCACCTCAGTTGCATCCTTCACTGCCTTTGCATGAATTCATTCACTCTGGGTTAGTATAAAGACACCTATAGCACAACCTAAGAAATTCTTATTTCCTCACTTCCCACCTCACATTCCTGTCCTGTCCCACCACTGCCATCCCGTCAGTTGTGTGGATGCAGCCATTGGTAAGACTGGTGTAAAATACGTCAGTCAAAACTCTCATCCCTCCAAATATGTGAAGTGACCACAATGATCTAGTCCATGGTTCTGCCTTGCAAGCAGCAGTGTCGGCAGAACTGGAGAGATGTTGAAGGAGGGGCAGAGGGAATTTCTTAAGTTGGTGTTACTCCTGAAAGAGGCCTGTTGTGGGACTGGCCCCATCATACCATCACCAGTCATGGGGCTCGATTCCCTACTACTTGTCCCATCGCTTCTTACAGAGACAGTAGGATGAGGATTCCCTTGCTTCCCGTGGAGCCTGTTCCACAGCCAAATGGACTTCACTGTCAGGAAACATTTCTTGATTGTGCTTTAATCACGGTGTCAAACTCCTGGTCCCCAGGATGACCTTAACCTGCATCAATACAAGTGCCTTCCTTCCATGTGCTGCCTCGAGCCTACCCCCTCTTCTCCTCTGGCATTTATTGCAGGCTTGTTTCAGCTGCAGGCAGCTGTACCTCGGCTCAAACTTTGCTGCCCTTAGCCCTGCTGTTGGAGGCTGTTGCAGAAGTACAGAGCTGGGAGCCCACATCAAGGGCCTGAGCTGTGATCTGAGATGGGCTAGTCACTTGGAGTAGGTTTTCAAGAATCCAGGATGCTGGCCAGTGAGCAGACACAAGCTGAAACAGCGTTCGTGTGCGGCTCTACCTTGGATAGAGCCAAGCCCAAGGAATCTGTTACAGCACAGCTGTCCCCTGGCTTAATTACATTGCTGTCACACTCGGGAGTGTGGGTAAGACTCCCTTATATTCCTGCAATCAGCATAAAGCAGGCCTCTTGATTTCTTTTACATGACAGACTTTGAGCACTGGCACAGGTTGCCCAAAGAATTGGTAAGTGCTCCATCCCTGGAGTATCAAGGCCAGGATGGACAGGGCCTTGGGACAGGGACATGGCAGGGGGCTGGAACTAGATGATCCTTTCCACCCAAACCATTGTATAATTCTGTGTTGCAGTGGCTAGGAAGAGCAACCCAGTCAAGCTGTTTGTGAGGCTGTGGAAATACCAAGCATGAAGCTCCTCAGTGAAGACTGCATATGGTGTATTGAGTTGGGCTGGCACTGGGATAGAGTCTGCCTTGCCATCTCTTCAAGGGATGGCTCTCTCCCATGACTGATGGCAGTTATTGCTAGGTTGTGGTGGCTGGCTGTGAGAGGGTGGATGGGTTTCCTCGGGAAAAGAGTGTGCACCCACTGTGTCACAGCCCTGGATGCGCTATAGTCTGGTTGCAGTAGAAGACTTTTCTTCCCCACTAGCACATAGCTGTTGTTTTGCACATGTGGACTTCATGTGAGCATTTGCTGTCTTCCAAAACTCATTTGTTAGTTGCCATGTGCTGAACTCCCTCAGTTCCTTGCATTCCCTTTCCAGGTAGGATGAGTAGAGCAGGTTTCAGTGCTGCAGAGGCAAATATATCTTTGACTTGTATCATATCATTATTAAATCAGCACTATTTTCTGGTCTGTTCCTAGTATAGTCAGACATTTTGCTTACTTTCCTATCTGCTTCTGTGAGATCCATAGACTTCATTATGTGATGTCTTTTTAAGAATTGATGTAATTACTCTGGAACCAGAGGATGTATCAGCTGTTCGGATAATGACCTGTTAAACTGTTCACGACTGGAATGGTTGTGACAGCAGAGTAGCTGAGTAGCAGAGTAGAGGAAGCGAAGTAGCTTCCTTTCTCCTGATTCCCTTCTCTGCACATGGGGTGCACCCCCCTAAGTCCTTACTCATCCAGTCACGTCTTGGCTCCTTTCTGCTCCTTACTGCTCTGCCAGGGATCTATTTCTGTGGTGTCCCTGCACAGTTCCTGCTCCTCATGTGCAGGAACCTTGCTCCTCAGAGGTCCACCTTTCATTGGCGTTTTATCATCATCGCTTCTTCATAGCTCTGTCTTTCCTAACTGTACTGCCTGCTTCACAAAGAGCTTGTTGCTTTCTTCCATTCCCATGGGAGAAATAAAACTTAATCTCATCTGGAGGTGCATAAAACACGCACACACCATCGCCAACTTTTGGGGGTTTATTTTACATCCTGTTTGGCTCGAATCATCTTTTTCCAGTTAACCATGCATGAAGTATCCATCTTCCCTTATCTTTGTTTTCATGGGGTTTGCATGCAGCGTCTTGCTCTCCTGGGGCTAGTGCCATGCCTGTTGAGTCTGAGGGTGTAGTTTTACGAGTGTTGTTTTCAGCAGCCCCTGCTGCTGCTGCTGCTGCTCCTGAGCTGCTTGTTCAGCTGTGCCAGCGCAGCTGAACGTGCTGCTGCACACTGAACTGGATCAGGGAATTGATCTGGATTAAAGTAGCCAGGGTAGAGAGGAAAGCTGCTTAACCCAGTGATTTTCCCAAAGAAATACTTGAGAAACTACAGTTTAAGAGCACTTTGACTTAATAGCCCTGTGACTAACAACCCCCTGGTATAGAAATCCCTTGTTTAAATGTAGAGTTGCTGCCTCCTGCCCTTCAAACCCCCATCCCAAACCAGTAACACCATCAGCCACCTGCTTTAGGCTTAGGGCAGCTGCTGCAGGTTAAGATGAGCTGTGCAGCCGCTCCAGGAAGCCGCAACGCTGTTCGGAAAGGACGAGGACCCCCTGGAGTACAAATGGATGTGTGACAAAGTGTGCAGAATCATCCTTCTTGTCCATCATCTCGGAAAAAGCTTCTTGCTTATCATAATTGGTAGGCTGGTTATACCCAGACTTATGAACGTTCCGGTATGTTGCTGTGTCACTTAGTTGCTGGGAAATACAGCATACCTCTAGGTGCCAGCTTGAAACTGAAAATAGTGCCCCTGCCCTACTCTGCAGGGCATGTTTAACCTGCCTCATCCCTCCTGAGCTGCTCCCACTCTTCCCCTTGGCTTTCATGCACTCTTCACTGCCTGATCCGTTCATGTGCTCCCAAGTTCATGCTGTCCTGGGTTTAATTTTTGTTTAAGATCTTTGTTGCTTTAATGACAGCGGGAACTGAAGGCTGTTCTCTGTGGGGGCTGTGGTGCGCGGCTGTGCTTGAGGTAATGAGACTTGATGAAAACCTCTTGTTACTGTGGCAAGATTTCTTCCTTCTCTGTGTTTAAGAAAAGGGGAAGGGGGGGGGAGAAAAGAAAAAGTGACAGACCCTGCTGGGTATGTTAATATATTTTTAATGGCTTCCATGTGGCTAGCTGAAGACTTATTTGTCCAGCCTGCGAGAAAAGTGGAGCAGCATGTTATTCTTGTGCACCTTTGCCTGAGCTTAGCCAGGAGTTGAAATGGGAGAAAGGGAGGATTGGGTGTAAATTTCACAGAAATCCTGATGATACCAAATGAAATCTGTTAGAGATGGAGAGGGGTTGGCAGGGAGAGGAAGATTGGATCCCACATACCTCCTCCCCTCCCCCTCCCCAAATCATCCTCTTTTTTTCTGGAATATTCCACTGTCTGTGATCATCAAGAGAGCTGCTGGCTCAGGCTGTGGTATTTCTGCCAGTGGTGAGGGGAGAGATTTTTCTGAAATAATTGCTGTATTTCTGATGAGAAACAAAAGGGTTTCTGCTCCGGTGGCTAGCTGGGGAGGAGGGGGAGGCGTGGATGTGGGGGCACAGGGCATTTTCCCCTTCCAGGCTTAACTTGTTAGTGGAGCTGCAGGCAGGATGAGGCTGGTGGTCCGAGCCAGCTCCCTGGGGTGATGTGGGGTTTTGCGGCTTTTCTGTTCCAGCTGCATGCAGAGTGCCCCTGGGGCAGGGGGGCAGCAGTGTTGGGGGGGCTGGGGTGCTGGGGGTCAGCAGCCTGGTGGCTGGGGCTGTGGTGCAGGGCAGCAGGTCGGAGCAGGGGTGTGCTTGATGGAGCAGTGAGGAGGAACGTGCATGAGGGGAGTGAGAGCTGCCAGCTAAGAATTAATACTGCATAGCCCTGGCGATGGGGGAGAGAGCAGCCCTGATGCTGGTGTGTGCCAATTAGGTAGAACAGTCAGGAGAGGATGGCCCTCGCGATGCAGTGACAGGTTGTGGGAAGGGGCTGTGTTACGGGCAGGTACGATGGATGGAGCCCACCCCCAGCCAGCTCCTGATGCAGGAGGCTTGGGGGAGCAGTGACATCTTTCTTCCATCCTTACACTCTCATTCTCAAACATCCCATTTGAGGACGATGTGACCCCTGGGGCAGGAAGGACAGAAAATCAGGTAGACACTATAACAGCGTTTTCCCTGGTGCCAGCAGCTTGTGTTCCTCAGGAAACAGCTACTGTGGCAGCTCTGTATTTCACCTGACTTCAGCAACCAGCTCAGCGCTCCATGTCTACTCAGAGGAGGTCTGTCCACCCAGTGTTGATCCCATGTGCTTTGGGAGCCTCCTCCGCGTGAGGAAGCCGGCGCATGAAAGGCATCTTCTTGTCAAAGCCATAAAGGCATGCCAGCATCTCTTGAGGCCGGTGCATGGCTGGGGTCACTGTTGGGAAGAGGTTGGGAAGTTGTTTTCATGAGTCCCTGCCCAGTCCTGGAGTAGTGTATGGGTGAGAGTTGCCAACAGACCTTGCCTGGCTTCTTGCTTCTTTGAAATAACTGTGGTGCTGGAAAATGTCCTGCTGCAGATGAATGCCCCTCCTTGGTAGCAGTGTCTCTGGCCGTTCCTGAGGGAGCATCACAGCAGGGTCAGAAGCTTTATTTCTGTCTTTTTTGGGGGTAAAATTTAAAGTTTGACTGTCTATTTAATTTCGGAGCTGAGGAACGGTGCTAGACTGGCAACTCTAGGGACATCCTTTGTAGCCAGCCTCTGCCAACGTACCAGATTGCTGACTCCCAGCCAGGCTGTCCCTTCTGATTCTTAAGTAGCACAGAAACAGTTTGCGGAAGATTTGTCTGAGGACACTGTAAGTTTCTTTGCGTTACGGAAGACTGGAAGCACATAACGTGAGTTACCGCTGTCTGGCTGAAGGGATGGCCTGCACTGACCGGATTGCTTGGCTGATCTGACCATACCCTGATTTCGATTTAGATTAACTTTCAGCTGATTTAGTAAAAATAGGTTTAGTAGTGAAGCAGGCAAATCAGGGACACATTTGTGTTCTGGATAAATCTGTCCACACAGGGGTTTAATGCCATTTTATTCGTCTGCTTAATGTGCCTCAGCTTGCGTCTCCTGTGTGTCCCTGTGCAAGGCAAGCCCTAGTTTTCAGTGAGTGTCCACTGCTTTCTTAACCCAGTTTTCGAGCTGGGCTGAGGTTGCTGACGGCATCATGACTTATCCAAGAGCATGAGTGAATGTGAATTGGCACAAAATCAAACCCAGAGACCCACCAGGCTTGCAGTCCTGTAAATTCTGGGTTGTTGAAGCCCTACTTTGCTTGAGTAGCCAACAATAACAGTCAGCTAATACAGCCATATAGTATTATTTTTACTTGGGCCTCTTCCACTGATAGTATGCTTATAAAACAACTGGAAGGTTTTTGTTTGTCTCCTTAAGCATGCTTTCTAGTGTCGTGCCCAGATTGGTTTTAAAGATGACCCAGAGGGAATGTTTGTTTTACACTGGGCTTGTACCAATTTATCTCCCCCCTACCCCCCCACCATGATGGATTTAAAATATGGTACTGTCATCAGACCTGATATATCTCAGGTTACAATAAGGAGTTAAGCGTGCTCTGTGTTTTAATTTTACTGGGGGCTTAGTTAAGAGAACTGCTGCTGAGGTAGAACGGATGTTTCTGCGAGCTTTAATTGCAGGTAAGAGAATTTTGAGCCTGCTGACTGTCTTCAGCTTAAAACAAGAAGTCTTGTTACAGACAGCAGCAAAAGCAAGTGAAGAGCAACCAGAATTTGGTGTGGGCTGAGTAAAATCCCATTCCACTTCAACACCACGGCGTTCAGTTTCTTGCTCTTTAGGAGGATAGCATTTTCTTGGTCTACTGCTTGTCACAGTCTTCCAGCCTAGGAGAAAATTTCATTGCTAGCTAGGAAAGAGGGGGGAGGAAAAGGAAATAGCCAGAACTTTTGTCTTGATGTTCTTTATGTAGTGTGTTTGTAAGAATAAAATAAAATCCTCAAACTAAAACACAAACCCAACCAAAACCACCACAAACCAAAAACCAAAACCCCAAAACAACAAACACCAAACCGCGAAGTCACATGCACCCATCCATTTTTAATTCTAAAGATTATTTTAAGGTCATTTCTAGCAACCTCATGCTGCTTGGCTGTACCGTCCCCTCTGCTAAGATGTGTTATTGCAATATCTCTCCTGTTCTGTAGGCACAAGGCTGTGCCACATGGTTTAGTTGTTTACTAAGGCAGAGCTGAAGCCACTGGGTAAGGTCTCAGAAGCCCATGGAGTATCTTGCTGATGTTGCAGGCAGGTAAAAAGTGGACATGTTATCTCTGGGAGGGGAAAGGAGCCTCCTGACCCTGGTGGTTAATTCCATTGTCTGGGAGGGGACAGGAGGGAGCACACAAGTCTGGGGAAAGGCAGCTGACATGGGTGCCCATCGGAGGTCAATGAGGGTGTCCCATGAAGTGGCAGTGAGGCTTGTTCCTTAATTTAATAATCCTTCACCCCGAGCTTGCCCTTCTCTCACTCCCGTTAGCCCTTCCCCCTCCTTGGGAATCTGCAGTCCCTTTGGGAGGAGCAGGGAACCGCAGCCTGTGCGCTGCGCGCAGCAGCTCTTGGTGGCGGTTGTGGCTGCTGGTACATCAGCCAGCTGAGCGCCGGCTGTCTCCCGCTGTGGACACTGAGCAGCCAGAGCTATTTGTTGGTAAAGTGACACTGTCAACATAAAAATCCCGTTTTAAGCAGGCTTTTCCTTGCATTCCTGAATAATGGACTGGACTGTTAAACTAAGTGAAATTTAAGGAATCGCATTGGTTTTCCATTTGTAGCCAGAGGGGATGGCCTCAAGCATCAGGTATGAATTACCTATGCACCCTGCAACCACAACTTTGAATCCCAGCAGGCTTGACTTAGGCCTGTGTGCTCAGGTCGATAAATTGACTTCCATGCAGCTTATTATGTGGGGCTCTTTCAGATGTGACCTTATTAAAACCTGGAGTTTTCTCTGGACATTAACAATCCCATGGCTGTTTTCCTAAGTACAGGGGAGGGTGTTGCTGCAGTGTCCTTGACAAAATCTCTTCCTTCCCCAAAATCTCTGCTGAGAGGCACGTGCCAGTTGTTCACCGAGCCTCAGACACAACTGCAGTGTGTTGCTGAGTGAACAGACTGTTCTGTGAAGGGCATCAAAAACGGGTATCAGCCTCATCCTAGTCGTGTAAGGTTCCTGGTAGGGAGGCTATTTGGTGAACGGGTAGTTGTGTACTACGCTTGATTACATTGTATTGCTGGTGAGATTCCTGGTTTTCATTAAGAAACAAAACCTCTCAGCTCTATCTAGCCAGCTGTTGTATCAGTTCATAACCTCAGACTGTTTCCTTCCCTCCTCCTGACTTATCTTTGCTTTTTGTGGTGCCCTCAGAGCCGCCGCCTTCTCTGTCTCCTCTTGAACTTCCTACCCCCATTCTTCATATGCTTGGCCACAAGTCAACGTCGAGATGCCTGTGTGCTCAGATGGGAGTTTAAAACCACTATGAGATATTTAATATGTGGAAGACAAAACTGACTTACCACAGACGTGCAGGAAAGAGAAGGGAGTGACCCAGCACCCTAGCCTGAGGCTTGAGCTAGTGCCTGCTCTTTTCTCCCTGCCTCCAGTCTCCTGAGAAAGTTGGAGGTTTCTGCCGAAGCATCACATCTCTGCTTCTGCTTCTCTTCCAGCACTTTTTTCCCTGGCCTTTTTCATCCTTTCTCAGAGCATCTTGGGTGGCACACATGTAGGGAACGGGCCTTTGTACCTGACACTGGCTCTCTTGTCAGGAGGAAAAGAGGAGCACTGCGGTTAGGGCACTGTCTCTGGCTTTGGTTCCCCTGTTCAGATGTTCTGCTGTCTGCAAAATGAGGCTGTTGCAGTCCACAGGGCTGGAGGATGTGTGCGCTACCAGGCTGCAAGGCACTTCCCAGCAGCAGAGGGGAAGGTTGGGGAGTGACTGCTGCAGAGCTGCCCCTGCCCTGCGGTAGCAAAGTAGAATTGGCACCTTGGGCTTCCCTGGAAACGGAGGGCGAGAGCTAATGAAAGATCAGTTTCTAATCTTCTGTTTTGGGGAAAACGCTGAGCAGCAGCAGAGCTGCTGATCTACAGATTGCTGTGGCTTGGCTTAGGCTTGTTTCACATTATAATGATTTTCTATGAGCTTGTGTGTGTGTTAATGAAGGCTTTGGTTCAGTACAAGCTGTTATTACTGGACCACGATTTCTTGGTCTGTTTCACAAGCAAGTGAATTTTCCCAGTGTCTTGCCTCTCTGTATGCACATGCATGCACATGTGTGTGCACTTGGGGATCTTTCAGGATGGAAAGTGCAGTGGAAATGTAAAATACTATAATTATGTGCAGTGTTCATTTCTATTTTTGCTCTGCAGTCAGCTTGGCAAGTGGAACTCTGTGTCTGGGCAGTCTCATATCTGATCTGATCTATTTGTCTGTGCTTTTTTGCATTGTGGTTTACAGCCCTGCAATTGAAACCTTCAAGATTACTTAAAGATGGAATGAGAGCCATTTAAAGGAGAGCCATGTAAAGGCCATTTCTTCTAGTGCAAAATAATGGGCCTAAATGACTTGACAGTGCTCCTTTTAAATCCACCACTTGGTTCCTGAGGGGGCGGGGGTGAGGAGGTAATGTATAGGTCTTACAGGAATAAAGGCAGTGTTTTGTGCTCCCCTGCGGCTCTGCAGCAGTAGCTCACTGACTGACCCTATTAGCAGAGAGGTGCTGTCATCACAGCCGAATCCGATGTGTGGAGGGGGAACTGAACTAAACAAATAGGGCAAAGTTAGGGGATGTGGTGAGGCTACGGCAGCAACTGCCAAAGGGGGGAAGGAATTAAAGGCTGGTGGGAAGGAAGGGATATTCCCTTATAGATCAGTGGTAAAAGTATACCCTTTTTTCCTTCTGTCCAGTTCCCTTTGAAAAGGGAATGACAGGTCTGAGGGGTTCCAGTGCATGCAATGCCATGGAGTGCTGTAGGAAAAGCAGGTTAGGGGGTATCACAGGGATGTCTTTCTCTCTGAGCCCCTCCTGACCTCATGTACTAGCATTGCTCCTGGGGGAAGCAGCAACTAATACTGGAACCTGTTATGGATGAGAGGTAAAGCTGAGGCCTTGATCTTGATTGGTAAAGATCCCACTGCACTTTCCACGAGATGAGGGGACAATAACCTCGGTGTCCTGGCCAAATTCCAGTTCATTACTTTCTGCCTGTCTAAAATTTCCCTTTGCCCCCCCCCGCTGCCGTTTATCCTGGAGGAGTTATCATTTGCTTCCTCTCATAATGACTCACGGGTAATGCTGCTGGCACACAACTGATGCTGTATTTCATCCTGGTGATGAGGGAGTGATCCCTGTGATTTGGGGTCTTTGGGCTGAGAGAGGTGCTATGGAAACACAAAGATGTTTGGAGTGTACATGTATATACAAAAGCACTGTTGGTTGCTGTTCCCTTCAGCTGCTGTTTTGGAACAGGTAAACAGGTTTTCCAGCTGCATCTTCCAGCTAAATCCAAATCATAAATGCGCGTGTGTGTCTTCAGAGAGCGTGTGTGTGTGTGTGTGCGTGCGCCTGTCTCTTCCCCCCCTTCCGTCTTGGAACAAGAAGAATGTGTCAAGCCCTCTGGCTGCAATCCAGGACTCTCCGTGGAACTATAAATCGACCCGTCAGGGAGGGGGAAAGAGATTAACGTTGGCCGTCTTCATTAGTGAGTCCCCAGAGGAAACTGGGTCTGCCATGAGCCGTGAATGAGACCAGCTGAGAGAGGAGGGGGAGAGTTTGCGGTTTTTATCACTGCCTCCAGAGACCCTGGAGGAGTGGAGGAAAAGAGTGTGATAGGGATGGGAGGATGTAAAATGAAGGAAGCTGGAGCTTTCCAGCACATCGCTTGCTCCCTCATTGGAGGGCAGGTAGCTCGTTGCTGCTCCTCTGCACCAATCCCTGACCCGTGAGCCCATGTGTGTGGCTGGAGTACTTGGCATGCTAATTGGGAGCAGAGAGGAGCGAGCCCAGTGGCAGTGCAATGCCCCGCCACGCTAAACAAGTGCCAGTAATTGCATTCAAGGTACTTTCATTATGTCAGATTTTTCACAGAACCAGAAAAGTGCATTTATCACGAGCTGCATAATTCTTCTTAGGCATTGCTCGGGGTGTGTGTGTGCTTAATTCCCTGCCCCTCTTCTCCCTCCCAGAAAGATGAAAGTAATTCTTGCTCTTTTTTCATTCTCACTTGCACACTGATTTTTACAAATAGCTGCTTTGAGCTTCAAACAACAACCCCTTTCTTCCTCGCTCTGTTTATTGTGTATGTTTGCACTGCAGGCTCATGCAAACACATGCATGCACTAATGCACACGTGTGCTAATTGTTGTTTTTCCAGGATGAAGGAGGGGATGGAGGCTGCAACTGCAGCTGGTAACGTTTCAGGTTCCCTTGTACAGTCCCAGAGAGCCTGGATGCTGGTGGTGCTCCTACCAGTAAAATCTGGTTTAAGCTGGTAGTTGTCTTCCCCCCCCCCCGCTTCTTGCAGTGAGTGACGCAGGCTCGACAGCTCCAGATAGTGATGCTCTTTATTCACCAGCAAGCATCACACACATCATGGCAATACCAGCTATCCAAGCACACTGTTCCTATCAGGGTTCCTAGCCATGACCTGGGGGGACCGGAGGGAGGGAGGCTTCTTGTCTGTGCCCATGTGGTCCTTGTCACCTCTGCAGCATGACAACAAGAGAACCAATTAGTGTCAGGTGTGGTGGCAGTTCTTACTGATGGGGACACAGACCTGGCTAAGATGTGAACTGAGACATCGTATGTCTTCTCGCTGCCTCCCTGCGGGTGTCCAGGTGAGGGAGTCACTCTTGAGAGCACAGGAGCTCCTGGGCAATTCCTGCAGCCACTCTGGGTGCTGGAGGTGTGAGGGACCTTTGCGGGCAGTTGTCTGGCACAGAGCTCTGCTAAAACTTGTTGTCCCCTTCTCCCTCCACACCTCACAGCTGTATTTTGTGCTCTTGCTGTTTTCCCCTTAGACGACTTACTGCCCTCAGTGTGTGCACAGCTTCCTGTGTCTGCTTTACCGGGATATCCACCATCCTTTGTAAAACACAGTGCAAGGTTTTGCCTTGTCTTTTATGTTCCCCACCGGTGCGTAGACACCTCTGCTGTGGAATTTGTCAGCTTCTTGAAGTTGTTTTTAATTGGCCCTTGCAACACAGCTGTGACTTGTGATGCTTGGCAGTTAGTGTTTACTAAGTTAAATGATACTCCTTGGTAGTAAGTAAAAGTAGTAATCAATTTTTCTGATATGGATAAACTTTATAAAAAATGGGTTTTTTTTAAAGACCAGCTCGTAGCTTATAGTTCTTAGCATCAGGTATTTGCAGGCAGAACTGGACCAACAACTGACAATGTGTGGAGTAGAAATGTGGGATGAAGAAAAGAGAGCACTCCTGGTGCTAAAATGTGGTGTTTCAGGTTAGTCCCAGAGTTGGTCTAAAAGCCAGGAATCCTGCTGCTTCCTAGTTCCCTTTTACACCTCTCCCTCTTCGCAGCTGAGTAGCACACACTGATATTTTGCCATACTTTGGAAGGAGAAGAAATAAATGATGATGAGTGGAAGGGTAACTGCACTACAGTGTGTTGTAACATACCACCAGCTACAGCGCCACTAATGAACAAGCTGATGGATGAGTTATTTACTCCATGGTGTGGAGAGAAGAGACCACCTTTGCTGACACCCACCTCTGAGCGGCATGAGGGCTCTGCCCTGAGTGTGGGATGTCATCTGCAGTAGCAGGATGTTTCTTTTCCTTTGGAAAACTCCAGTTCAAGCCTGATCCTGCTTAGCTTGTCACATGGCCTGAGGTGGTTGGTCTGTGAGGCAGCCCGCTGCCAGCTGGGGTGGAGGTCTCTGCTCCTGAGGGACCTCCGTCCTGGAGGAAGCGTGGAGGAGGGACAAGGGGAATGCAGCCTGCTGTGGGGGAGAAGGGCTGCAGTAGATTAAAGCAG
>JBCJKH010055045.1:5762-48129 GCA_039877255.1 Loriculus beryllinus | reverse complement strand
TTTATGTATCTAAGCTATACTCATCTATGGCATGACCAAGCAAGGTACTAAAGCCTGTAGTTAAGCATGCAAGCACTCTAATCAACGTCCTATTACATGCTCAGGATTGAGTCTCATCATGAAATGCTTTCCTCACTTTATGTTTTTAACTGGCTTTAAAAAACTCATCTCTACACCACTGAAATGCATTTGAGTCATCTAATTCAGCCTGGGCTTCAAGTCAGCAAGCTTCAGTCTGTAATATTAATTTGAATAGCAATTATTGTCTTCAATAGATCTTTCAATTATAAAATAGCCTTTTTTCTCATGAAAGAGGCATAAACAGCATGCAGTTTGGTAAATGGCAATGGCAAAGATATTTAGGGGTATAAAAGAGGTGGAAAGAATGACTCATGTATGTATAGGTTTGAACGCCGCTGCTTTTGATGTGACTTCTGGATGAGAAAGTTCAAATTGTTACTAAACCAGTAAAATTTGGGGCTGTTCTTGTTTTGCAAAATTTTGAAGTAACTCCCTTTTATGCATTGAAGTGTTTTTGCATTTCAGTAAGAACTTTCATAAAGTTAACATCCACATTTTTAATTTCTTTTCTTTTTTAATGGTTATTTGTCAGAGAAATTTTGGTGAATCGTGTGAATGTGTAAAATGAGCAGTCATAAAATAACATTGTAAAATACAAGAAAACCCAAACAGCAGACACTTTGCAGCAGTGATTTCATTACTTTTTGTAAGATATATTTGGAGGAGAAATGTATTTAACCAAATGGTTAAAAAAAGCAGATCCAATAAATAAACTGTGTTTTGGACTGTTTGTATCTAGCTGGAGACCAGAGAGCAGAGAAGGGAGGTGCTTAGCACAGCGGCTGCTTCAACTCTGTAAAAGAGAAAAGAAGCTTTGGGGGTATCCTGTGCCATAGAAAGAAGTGTGTGTCAGAGCTGTATGTGCCTGTATATTTATGTGGTGTGTGTGGGTGACAGAGAGGGCCCTGGAAGCAGAGACTACATGAAGGATGTGGTCCTGGAAAGAGAAAACTAGAGAAAGGCCAAGCAGCATTGCTGAGCTGGATCCAGCCCTGGGACATCACTCCAGCCAAGGAAGCTGTGAGCTAGATTTGATTTTTTTTTTTTCTTAACATGTACATTTTTATTACATTCTGAGTAATTTCCCACAACATTCCAGCCTTTTTAGAAGGGGAAAGGAAGGGAGGCTTGAGAAACATCAGAACTTCTTTTTTATTTTTAAAGAAATTCCCAATCTCTTGAGAGCATAAAGCATTTGTAAGGTTTCTTACCCGTATTTAAAGCGCTAACGATGACATAACCAAATAGACTATAAAGGAGCAGCAGTTGCTCAGTGAGAAGAAAACCATAGGGGGCAGATCCTCAGCTGTCAATCACTGGTGAAATCAGAGGCAGCCTGATGGATGTCAGTGCTTGATCACTCACAGCAATCAATAAAGGCTACAAATAGCCATTTCTCTGCTGAGTGTTCTGTATACACCGTTGTGAAGTGAGCTAAGAACATGTAAAGGGAGCATGCCTCACTTTACACAGTTAGGAACCTGGGGCCAGCTGAGTCACTAAGATCTCACAGCGAGGATGTGGTGGAGGCAGGGATAAAACACGTTCTCCTGCTAAAAGCATGGATCCTGCCTTCTTCAGTCCTGCTGGCACACAGGCTTGGGTGAATCCTTGCAACTGCTCTTGGTGGCTTCCCTGCACTCAAGTTATAGAGGTCAAGCTGTTCACAAAGCACACTGAAGCAATGGCCCCTTCTGTGCTCAGTTTTGGTCATTTTTTGCTGCTTGTGGTAATTGTTGCTATTATTTGTCATTGTTATGGTCTGTTTTTAAGTTTATTCTGACTGGTTTGACTTGTTAGAAGATCTGGGAAATGGCTAGAGCCTGGGGGTGATTATGGTAAAACTCACTAAATAATTCCTGAGTACTGTGGGAGATACATCCTCCCATCATAACATTTTTATGGCAAGTTTAATGTTCAGTTCATCTGGAATAAGCTGAGAGAGCCACACTACAGGAAGCTGTCAGGGTTACTGGTGATTTTTTATTCTCTTTGGAGAAGAAGAAAACACAGGCTTCTGTCCTCAGTGGATTCTGTGATTTGTGAAGCACTGAAAGAGATCAGATTTCTGCAGAAAAGGAATATCCAATGGGTAACTATTTGTGCCAATTCCAGTTCAAACATAAGCCTTTCTTATACAAATAGTTCATAGCAGAGCAAGAGGTATTAAGAGGGATGTGAGCTGTAACCAAAGTGGAGGGAATGCTAATATTTCGTCCGGCCTGGGGTTTGGGAGGTGGGTTTATTGCTGTTTAGAATAAGAATCGAGAAATCCTGGAACAGCACTGTGCTTTATTTTGGTTCTGTTGTGAAATTCCATCCTTACAGCCCAGCTCTGTCTTTCTGGCTGCGCAGGAAAATCGGTTTCTTTCCCAAATGGGCTAGACTCTGCATTTTATACACTACCTCACGTTGTGGGCACTGCGAAATCATACCAATCCAGGAAGCGGCAGCGCAAACCTACGGCGCTCCACCCTTCATAAGTGAATTACTGATGAGGGGAAAAGGTGGAGAGGAATTTACTACTCCTTTTCAAGTGGTGCAGCCACTCTCTTCTGCCACATGGAGCACAGGAGGGGGTAGAGACATAATTCTGCCCCCACCTCCTCTCCCCCCTTCCCCGCCTCCTCTCTGAAGAGTTGCTCCTGTGTTCCCTTGAGCAAAGAGGCTGTGATTCTTGGCAGACTTCATGTCAGCTACACAGGTCAGGGGGAAGTCATTGCTTCCTCCTCCCACACGGCTCAGTCGTGTTAGGTTAGGACAAGACGTTGCAAGATGTTGCCCAATATTTGCAAATGTGTCTTTCTCATAAAGTAAAGGAAGAAACTGAAATGGGCCATAAACCTCAAAATTCCAGAAAATGAGGCTGCTTGGTTGATAGGTGAAAATGTACCAAAGTATATTATATAGGGAAATTGAATATAGTTGTGGTTATGGCTCTGATCTGAGGACGGGGGGAACTTGAATTGCGTTCTTGAACATGCCCCAAACATCTTCTGGCTTTTGATTAGGCTACTGAGATGTTGTCTGTCTTTGTTGTTGTTATTGCCCTTATATTTTGATAACTTCCTGTCATTTATTGATAGATTTGAACCTGTAACAAAAGAAAAGCCTTTATTTTCCTAGCTGGAAAGAGATTATCCACCCAGGAAAGAGGAGTGGGAGAAGGCTTTCCTGCAGTAGGGCAGTATTGTGTGCCTTTGTTTTAAAGCAGCTTGAGACAGTCAATAAAAGGTAAGCTGGAACATTGCATAACCCCTCACTATTGCTGTAAGTCTTTATTTATACAGATAGCACTACAACTACAACTCATCAGTAAGACTACAATGAGGATATTTCATCACAAGGATAACACTGGGATTTAGGCTACCATATTTAAAGGAGAAGAGGAAGTAGATAAGCTAGTGGAAACATTGCTGAGCCTTCTCTCCCCAGACTGATTTCTCTTAAATAATTATATTTACCATTATTACTGTAAAATTCAGTAGTATAACAGTCTTTCATTTCTTAGCACTGTTAGGAATGATGCCATCCCTACAAGGATGGACAACCACAAGAACAGCACACAGCACTCAACTAGGAAAACACGGTCTGCCCGCTGTGGAAAGGGAACTCAGCATTGGCATCAGGATCACCAATGACATTTTCCTCTTAAAAAGACAGCCCCCATTTTATCATTCAATAAAGTTTTATAAACTTGGTAATTATTTCACCGCCTACCTGCTCTACGCTTAGAAAGTATTGAAAGCCAAGCAGACTTTGCTGTATGGTGGCTGAAATTCCTTCTCCCTGAAATTCCCTCTTCCTCACCACCATCTTTCAGGAAAACTCTTGGTCCTGATGTAGTAGCAGACAGCTGAGCCACTGCCTATCTGCAGAGCATCACTGGTGGCAGTGCCTGCTCTGAACGAGTTAGCATTGACATCTTGCTCTCTCATTTTTTCCATGAGCAAGACACTCCAGAGCCAACTTACTCCTAGAGTTCATTCTTGCTGATAACGCTGCCGTCCCTTTGCAAAGCTTTCCAATTAAAGACAATTGCATGGGGACATTTCTGCATGTTGCTCACACCTTTCCATTTGGGATACTCTATCTTCCCCAGGTTATAGAGATCGTGCCTGTTGCTTCTGTTCTTAAATGCCTGGAGGAGCTGGATGCCGTATCTGATGGTATGCTCTTGCAATGGCACTGCAGCAGACTGAACTAAGCTTCCAATAATAAGCACTGACACTAACATAAATATTTGTGGTTATGCTTTCCATTTTTTCCTTATAGGAAACAAGTTAAAATTTTGAAATACTTCAGTGATGTGATCAGTGGACAGTAGTGGGAAAGAATTTCTCCAAAACTTGAACTGCGATCAAAATAAGGAAGGAAGATCTGAAAGACCAGAAAATACTTTTGTTGATCAGGATATGGCACTTTCCAACATCTGGATGTCAAAACAAGTGTTTTGAATTCAATACTATTAACATGTGTCACTTAAATGATTTTTTCCCTTCGGAGACGATTGAGTGGTTACAATTTCTGGCAACGGTTTCGCAGTCTGTTGCTTACATTACCCTACCCGTGGTCTTTTTGTCTTACGATGTCTGTGGGAAAACAAAACAGAACAAAACAAAAAGCCAGCTCCCCCCTTCTTTCCCCCCTTCCCCCAGCCCTGGAAATAGCTTTGGACCCAGAAAAAAGCTCTAGGACTGAGTCTCATCCTCTCATTTTGACCGGAGAGTAACCTCATGGGATTTATGCTGCTTTGGACTATGACATCATGTAACCCCAAACTAAAAAGTATCTGATTCTTCTGGATATCAAAGAGACATGATTAAACAGAATATAACAGCCTGTAGGAAAAAAAAAAGAGTTTGAATAAAAGGTCAGAGAAAGATCAAGCATCAGCTCTCTCTCTCTGCAAAATGATAAAACTAACAGGGAGTAGTGACTCAGCTTCCCCTGATCAAAAAGCTCCTTTCTTTGCAGTGTAAACAACTGTAGTCGGTGTTCTTGAAATCCCAGACTGAAACATCAACCAGCACTGGAAAATAAGATTCCCCAGAACGCCTTCCTTATACTGGGCATCGCTTGTCACTCATATTTTCAGGGGATTTTATTCCCTGTGACAGGAGTTCACTGTCCAAAAGAGGATGTTGCATGAGTAAAAGGGAAAGAAGTTCTGTGTGTGGACTGTGACCTCAAGAGTGTGAAGCAAATATTTTGTTTCAAATCATCTCAACCCATCTCAGCAGCAAATTGAGTGACCAGCATTATAAACCAGGGGAAAAAAAATGTAAGGAAGTGTGGCTTTGGAGGAATGTATAAAAAATGAACCTAACAAAGACTAACTCTTCCAGACTAAAGCTTGTTGTCTAATTTTTTTTGCTGAATAACATGTTTTGAAGAATAAGAGACTCTTGCTCTTGCCAGGTCCCTGCAGCTACACTTTATAGCTACAATGAACAAGTATGCATCTGTGTAAATGCTCTTTAATTTTCTTTTTACATCATATTTACACTGCTCAGACAGTAAAACTGCTGGATGTTTTAATTAGCACTCCCATGGCTACGAACTCGTTTGAAATTTGCAGGCGATGTGAAAAGGCTGGCGCACAAATAAAGGCTGTTAGTCGCTAGATGCTCACAAAGTGGGCAGGATGTTTAAAGTGCACCGATTGTATTTGTTTTGGGCTCAGGACCGACTGTACAGCGGATAGTGTGTGCTGGGTGCCAGATTCCTCAGCCCTTACACACAGCACACGCAGACCTGACCCACAGCGTGGGCAGTGTACTTTGGACTCGCACTGGCTCCGACATACCGGCTCTAAGGAGTGAGCAGTGCACAGCGGGAGCTCAGGGTTGCAAAGTCAGGCACGGTGAGAGCCACAGCTTGTTCCTGCTCAAGGGTTGTTTCACCAGCATTTGTCACCTGCCAAGGCAGAGGTGGGGAAAGTTTTGTTCCCAGAAGTTTCAGAAATTCCCCAGCGAGGCTATTAAGAAGAAATCATCATTCGAGTGAAATGGAAGCCTGCTGTGGAATACTTGGGGTTGTTTTGTAATGTGATTTTAATACCATTTCCATAGCCTTGTAGTATAAATGAGGCTGGAAAACACCTCAAGAGGCCCTATAGCCCAACTTCATTAAGGTATTTTGCGTGTAAATGTGGAGCTGGCAAAGCCTGCCAGCTGCAGGTTATCCCTTGTCTTTATTCATAGAACACATACAACTGCACAAACTGTCTAACACTGGCCTGTCAATTCGTTTCAGCTACAATGCAACTTTTGGAGAGGAGAGCAGCTCCTCTGTGCTGTTTGGCCTCTGTGTTGACTCTATCAATACAGTTGCTAATTATAAGGGAACCATCCCACTGGAAGAAGACTGCAAGAGATGATTTAACACAACCACTGTCCCAAGGCAGGATCAAGAATCTTAATGATATGTGAGCTTGCAGTGTTTGCAACGTAGACATTTTCCCCCAAAGACCTAAACTGAAACCATGAATGGAGCTGTGGCTTTTGATGATGTTCTTGGAATTTGCATAGCTAAGATTCTAATCTGACAACTAATGGTTGGCCTTAGCCTGGACTTTGCATCCCCTAAAGACCAAGGGACTGGCCTTTCACTTGGTGTTGGAGAGAAAAAGGAAAATATTGGGACACAGCAAGTAAATATGCTCAGGGACTTGAGAAGGCTATTAAAAAGGATGAGAATTTATTAAAGTTGAGGAGAGAGCTAGGAAAAGTATGGCATGAAATAAAGAGGGAAAGCTGAGGTGAAAGAAACTAAGACAGGAGGTGACAGAGGAAAGAAGATTTCCCCAATGTTTCTTCAGACAACGAGACAGATAATTAGGAGGACACAGAGGAGATTGTACTGCAGAGGGTATTCATCACTTCTGTGTGCGCTGTGCTGTGAAGATTAGATTTTGTCTAAAGAAATAGAGGCCAAAGAGCAAAGCAAAAAAAAACCCAACAAAAACACAAAAAAACCCCAAACAAAAAACCACAGAAATCTTCTGAAACAAATTCCAGTTTCATTAATGTTATATTTAAGGTAGTTTGGATCATCTAATGTTAATGTAATGTCATTGTCCTAGCCTAATTGTGGTTTGGGGTCAGCTTCTGATTCTTGCCATCTTGTGGCGTGGTGCTGCACTGCTATCATCCTTCAGTTCCTCTGCAGATACAATAGCTGTGAACAACGTACTCATAAAGGTCTCACAAAGGGATCCCAACGAAACAAACCAAACCCGGTTTCTTTGGTGATTCCCTCCTACAATTTGCATTTTTTCCAGGGTTTAGGCCTTCATTTGATTTTTGTTTCTCTTTTCGCTTCCCCAGTTCTTAGTTGGAGCCCGTGCCATTCCCAGTCTGGACCCTGTGTCAGACACAGAGAACCTCTCTCCAAATCTCTTTCTAGCCTGATGTCTTGAGCCATTTCCTGCTTGCATAGACACACTCTTCTTCTTGAAGCTGTACTTGGATTTGAAAAGATTCCAGTTCATCATAGTCTTCCCTCTAATTCAGACACTCCTTTGTAGTGCTAAGCCCATTGTTTTAGCAGTCCTTCATAGGTAGCTGTGCAGTTCAAGTTCCTGTCCTCCTCCCTCTGTTATCTTTCCCTTCACATCCTTCCACGACTATACATTTTTAAGCATGAGATACTCTTATGCAGAGACAGTAGACTGCCACATCCCACAGACTTTAAAGGCAACCCTTATATCACTGCAGTGCTTTTTATTGCAGCAGTCCACATGCAGGAGCCAAGTCCCAGAGAGCTACTGCAGGTGTTTCCTATTTTTCCTGTTCTAAACATTGGGCATGTATGTTATTAGTGACATGCTATTGTGCTTCAAGGTGCTGGAAAATGATTCATGTGTAAAGGTGTCTGCTGCCAGCTTCTGATCCAAGTTTAACTGTAAACCGGCTAGGAGAGCTCATGTCTCTTGCAGTAGTTCTGTCTCAGTAATCCTCCTTACTGAGAGGCCTCCAAGGAAGACATCTGAGGCTTTGCTGGCTTTCAATTCATCTCAGGCTTTCCCGATCATAGTAAAAACTGAGCTCTGTTGACACTAGGGTACTCTCTCTTCCAGTTTGCCAGAATGATGACTTCATCTGAGCTTGAAGAACTTGGAGGTCAGTCAAAAAGATGTCTTGCTAACTGGGTTACCTAAGCCTGACCTCTCTACCTGATAAGCCTGTGATCTAGTGAGGGAGAATGTGAGTGTAACAAGCCTGCAGAGAGGCAGTAGTCCTGTTAATAGCATTTCAGTAATGAATTTAGCCTTTCTTCTCCCAGTTGTAAGAAAAATCCTCAGATGTCTTAGCTTTCAAAACTCATTGGAAAATGTTCAACAGAGGAAAAAATGAAATAGGTGTGTTAAACTAAGAAAAAGGAGAAAGTATTTTCCAACTCAAAGTTCATGTCAAGGTTTTGTTCAACTGTTGTTTCTTTAAAGAAAATAAATATACAAAAGCCCGAGAGCCAGGTGAAACCATGAATAAAGAACAGGTTTCTCTGCTCTAGGATTTTCATCAAAACCCATAAGCTATGCCTGGATACCTGCGTTTTGTGCATCTGTGTGTCTCCTTAGGACAACTTAAGAAAGCTTGGACTGTTTGTAGCTGGATATGGAATACATTGCAGGAGGCGCACAGACTATAAGCATTATGAAGAGCTAAGGCTTTGTGTCTGTCAAAGGGAAAGCCTGGCTCTAGAAGGATTGTTGGTTGTCATCTCATCACATCAAGAGCTGTCCTTGCGAGCCACAAGGACTAAGAGTGCATCATGTTTGCAGCTAGCCTTTGTATACATATAGGATGTTCAGAACGGCCTATCCCCTCCCCACTTCCATCTAGAAATGCAAACATCTAACACATAGCACTCTGTAAAGTGATTGCATAGATTGGTTGATGTAACAAACTGCAGAAGTGCATGAAGTAGCTACTCTGTGTGTAGGGGAAGGAATTTCTGCTGTCTAGTGCTCTCCTATATTTGTTTCTTTTTCCACAGTATCTGTAAATCTTTTCTCCTAGAGAAGACTATTCGGCTAGGGAAAGGCAAGGGTAGTGTATGGGAAATGGTGACATAAAATCCCTTCTCACTCAAGTTTACCACAGTCTCCCTACAAGACACAGCTGCTTGATAACACATGCTAGGAGTCTGAATTGTAACACACACCAAAAGACAGTAAAGAATGGCTACGTACCGAAGCGTGAAAGAGTCAGAGATGGAAAAAAGGCTAACAAAAAGGAAAATAGGCACCATGTTAAAAGCTGGTTTCCTTTCAGAGTTTTGACTAATATCTGGGGGCCAACAATGAGTATACCACATCAGACACCCTTTTCACCTTGCCCAAAGTGATGAGCTCATTTCTTCAGATTGCCTAACGCTTTGTTTTCATGCCAAAAGTATCAGGTTTACACTCAAGTAACAAATTGTTACAATGTGAGAAGAGGTTATAGACAGAGGACAAATCTGTGGGATGCTTTAACCATCTATGATTGTGTCTGTTAGACTGTATAATAGGAAAGAGTCCATGCCAAGGGCCATAGCTCCTAACGGGGAAGATGCAATGGTGAAGTGCCATTTCATTAATGAAGAATAACTATATATGTGTTCAAAGATGCCTTTGGTGATTTCATATCCTTTGTGGAAGTAAGCATAGCTTTGAAAGTTGTGGGAATATGGGTGCTGAATACCTTCTTCTAAGATGAATGTTTGCCTCTTCTGCTCTTTGTTTCAATGAAGAACTTGAAAACAAGCTTCAGTGACCCAGCAGCTGCCTCCTTTGCATGAATCTGTGGATGAACTTCCCTGTTCATCCCACTCATTAAACCTCACCTACTCGCTTCATTCTCCAGTTCTCAGCTAAACCTTGTTAAATTAAAAGAGCACTTGGGCTTAAAGAAAGACAATTAAGTTGCTTCAAGATAGACCAGCTTTTAGCTTTTTGGAATTCAGCATTTGCTGACTCCATATATCTTCAGTTACTACCTAAGAACATGAATCTCTATTGAGTCTCCAAGGAACACTTGGAATATTTTAAGAGTATATGTTAGGTATGAGCTGTAGCATGATAAGCTCTCTCCCTGTCTTCTATCGTGGCAAGCACCCTAAGTCTTTTGGAGGAAATTGAACTAATTGAGCTAGCATCTGTTTCTGCAAATGTTTTTTACTATACAGTTGGGTGTTTTTAGGGACACTGCTTCCCTGTTTACTGAAACTCCTCCCTTCCCCTGTTTTCTTTTAATTGCTGATTTGAGATGATTCCTGTAAACACATGAAAACCAGACTCACTTTCTTCATTTTATAAGTTGAAAAATGCATCTCTAATCCTGGCTCAGAAAAAAACTTAAAAGATAATTCTTTTGTTTTGAGTGTTTAGACATTGGAAGAATTTCAAATCAATGCTCCTTCCTCACCCTCTCCCCTCCCACCCCCCCTTGCTTGCTTTCTTTCTTGATATCTTATTGAACAGGAAAAGGGAGGGGGAAAAAATGCAGGGCTTGAAGGAAAGTCTCAAAGTCATGAGGTACAAATCCTCTTTCCATATTCTTTTCTTGTTTCCATTTCCCCAGGGTCCTTGAAGGCCAAGATAAAAGTATCTCAGATGGCCAACAAAGTGTCTCTGCTTCATTTTACTGAAAGGGAGAACATGAGACAAAACAGACGCCAGTGTGGTTGCCATTTAAATTAGCTATAGAAAAGTGTGATGACAGTCTCAGCTAATTAATAAATCATTATTACAATTTCATATATTAATATTCTGACTACAACAGAAAGTCTACATGTCTTTGAGAATACTGCACCAGCCAAATGCAGCTTTGTTATAAGTCATTCAACAGATGATTTCCTTCTGTTAACAATATTCTTCAGAAGACAATTTAAAGCCTCAGAGGAAAAAATATATTTTTCTACAATCCTGCCATAAAGAACAGATTTTGGGAAGATTTCCTGAATTTGGTTTCTTTGCTGCAGGTTCAGAAGGCTTTTTTCATTTCTCAACTGAATTGACTCAGTCTTGAGCAGTTTAAGAGAGCAGTGTCTGTTGTTATTTATGTTTTATGTTCTGTATACTTGCTTTAAGGAATTAGTGAGAGAAGCACGATACTCCTCATATTCACCTGGTGGATATCACCCTGCTTTTACTGACCTTCCTCTTACAGAGCCTCTACCCTCTCCTGTCTCATGTGCTTCCTTCCCACTCTCCAGTAAAATTCCTCTGAATGTTTGTCTGGCTTCAAAAGGTTGCTTGAGATGAGAAAGGCTTTGGATTGAGCTGAGCATCTCTGTGAGACGAATTCATAGGTACTGATGATGCATTTTGATGATGTGCGAATCACACACACACACACACACACAAAAGAAATGTGATTTGGGTCCATGGGAATTATATTGACTTGCAAAGAAGTTTTCCAACGAATTTCCAGATTCTGAAAATGTAAATAAATGAATAAATAAATAAATAAATAAATAAATAAATAAGGGTGTGGGAATCAGTTAAAAAATTCTAGAGCTAAATATTTTGGATTCTTCAAAATCCCCCTCCCAGTTTATTTTGTTAAAATTGTTTATCAACAGGAACATGAATTTGAAGGTGATTTCGAATCCCCTGAAACTCACTATTTCTTATCTTTCTGGTTAGTACATTGCTGTTTTTAGATGAACTGTTGAAAGCTGGAACATGATTTCAGGGTTCTAAGTGAGAAAAATGTTGAGTATAATCTTAAAACGCTCCCTTGAACTGGAATTGCAAAATGTTCTGTAGTGCCAGATATCAAATAATAAAAGCTAATAAACTTACCTGCTTGTGAATGTGAATTAACCTGTACCATGCTGCAAGCTGCTCTGGCTAGACTGCTTCTGGCACCTGAGATAATTCAAGTAAAGCTATCATAAGTATCTCCATAGTCCATAAAGCAAAAAATATTTGGGTAGCAGGTTGAGACCTGATCTTCTTCTCCTACTTCTATAATAATTTGGAAATTCTTCCATTGAAATTAGTACAGTAAAACCAGTGTGCAATATCTTCTCTGAGGAACAAAAAAACCTTGCTCTAAGGTCTCTGAAGTCTGGGTAAAGTTTCAAAGTGAAGGACACCATATGTCTCTAATATTATTTGGTGAAATGAATATATATCACTACCGTGGCACTCAACACTACAGTCACAGTTCCCTATAATAATACGCCAGGAGGCAGTGGAGGCAGGCAGCCCTTTCACAACACATTTCATCCCTAATCCTGACTTTCCCTGCCTTCCTTCCTCATTGCCTCAGCTGTTTGAGTGAGTTGCAGCCTCAACAAAGAACGTGGTTTTTAGTATTGTTAGCTGGCTGCTCTCAAACAGTTTTATAGTACCAGGCTAATGAATTTACCAGCAAGAAGAGACTTTTCCAAACATACATTTCTCAGGATGACATAAAAGTATTGAGATGTTGTTACTCTGCCACTCTTCACCATCTCTGAAAGATCATGGGGAACAAGAGAGGTGTACAATGACTGGAGGAAGGCCAATGTAACTCCCATCTTCAAAAGAGCCAGAAGGAGGACCTTGGAAACTGTTGGGCAGTCAGCCTTACCTCCATCCCTGGGAAGGTGGTGGAACAGGTTATTCTGGAGGTCATCACCAACTATGTAGAAGAGAAGACCACCAGGTGCAGTCAGCATAGATTCACCAAGGTGCTTGATCGATCTGATAGCCTTTTATGATGACATGGCAGAACGGGTTGATGAGAAGAGAGCAGTGGATGTTATCTGCCTCAAATTCATCAAGGCTTTTGCACTGTCTCCCATAACATCCTCAGAGGTTAAGCTTAGGGAATGTGGGTTAGAGGAATGGACAGTGAGGTGGATTGAGAACTGGCTGAATATCAGAGCTCCTGTTGTGATCAGTGGAGTAGAATCCAGTTGAAGATCTTTAGTCAGTGGCATTCCTGAGGGATCAACACTCGGTGCAGTCTTAATCAACTTGTTTATCAATGACCTGGATGAAGGCATAGAATGTACCCTCAGCAAGTTTGCTGGTGATATGAAACAGTGGCAGTGGCTGATACACCTGAAGCTGTGCTGCCATTCAGCAGGACCTTGATGGGCTGGAGAATCAGACAGACAGAAACCCAATGAAGTTCAACAATGGCAAGTGCAGGGTAGTGCATCTGGAGAGGTTGGGGGCTGACTTATTAAAGAGCAGTTCAGCTGAGAAGGACTTGGGAGTAAATGTAGACATTAAGTTGACTATGAGCTGGCAGTGTACTCCTGCAGTCAGGAGGGACAAGAGTATCCTGAGGGTGCATCAGGAAGAGTGTGGCCAACAGGTTGAGTTAGGTGATCCTCCCCCTCCATTCAAGCCTGGTGAAACCACATCTGGAGCACTGTGCCCAGTTCTGGGCTCCTCAGTTCAAGAAAGACAAGGAGCTACTGGAGACGGCCCAGCAGAGGCCACAAAGATATGCAGGGGTCTGGAGCATCTCTTTTATGAGGAGACACTGTAGGAGCTGGGCATGTTTAGTCTAGAGAAGAGCAGATTGAAAGGGGATCTCATCAGTGCAGACCAGTATCTCATCCTATGGGTGACAAGAGGATGGTGCCAGACTCTTTACAGTTGCGCACAGTGACAGGATGAGAAGCAATGGAGAGTTGTGGAGTCTCTCTCTCTGCAAAAGAACTCCAGGGATGCAAGCACTTTCCTCTTTTGCATGGAAAAAAAGACTTTTCAACCACAAGAAATTCACCTGTATGGTGATGATTTCATACAAGAATAATTTAAACTATAGCACCTTCCTCATTCTCAGGTGGTATGTGTGCAGATGGGTTGTATGCCAATGATTTCTTTACTGAGAAAGTAAAATTTAGATCATCTGTCTCCAAGAGAGAATACTGCAGACTGACAATATTAAACTTCTTTAAAAGGTGAAACAAAACACATGGGCTTATAAAAGGATTAGAAAATTGTATCCCAGATGGAAAATTTTATGGGTACAGAAAAAATTGTGTGAGTGAAATACCAGTATCTTAAAACAAATAACAGGAAATACGGTAATTTATGTGATAGAGAAAATTGTCACTTTCAGAATTGCCAGAAAGTCAACAGCATTTCACCCATTTGACTTCAGGAGTGAACTTAGACCTCAGAGGCTTGAAAATGTATGAAGAGAAGTGAAATAAAATAACAACTCATGAATCCAATAGGGATTTACAAAGAAGAAGGCAATCTGTGCAAAAAGTGTGTTATAGAAGTTGGGAATGCATGTAATCAGAATTTAACTTATTCCTGGAAAGTGATTTCGAATATGCCAACTAAATTAAATTCCTTTCTGCAAGACGAGCAATTAATGGAGCTCCTAATTTAGAAAGCATCGCAATTCAGAAATGGCCTTTAAGCCTTTTTAACCTCAAACATATGTTGAAAACTCACTGAATTCAGCCAGAGATGAAAACAACAGAAGATCAAACATGTCTACTTGGTAATGTGCATTACTTATGCTTTACTTTCCTGGAGTTGTTAGCATCTCATGAGAAAAAGGTGTTTCACAGATATTGGTGTCAAACATTGATAACCAGCCAGAAGGGCTGGTTAGTCATCTACTAACTGATTGGTCTACTAACTGATAGTACAGTTTCTATCTGACAGAGTTACAAAAGGAGAAGCAGGGTTGCAAACTTCCTCCCTGCTACAGTGGTCGTAGAACAAAGCAGCCATCTCACATCGAATGACCTTCCAATGGTCAGTAATTGTTAGCCACCCTTAGACCATAAGGACAAACCTACCACTGCTAATTTCTATTTTAAGTGCAGTGGAATGCTGCGGTCACACTGGTACTGCTCTGTAAACGCTGTTGGCAAGTGATAGTATAACATTTAATGGCAATTACTGCATGTATAGAAATGATACTTGCCACTGGGAAGCAGTTGTCGGAATGCTGCTCCTGCTCTCGCAATTGCACAAAGCTTATTAGAAATTGCATTTTCCATTTTCTGTCCTGACATTTGTGTAATTTTAGCTTCTATATTTTGGCAAATATCGCCCTATATTTTTGGCTCACCCCTAAGTTATCTGAAGCAGAGCAGTGTGATTCCAGGCAAAAGAAGGCAGAATTGTCTCAGAATAACAAGCAGATTTTTTTTAATGCAGTGCAAATGGTTCATACATTATTTTTGCATGAATCAGACATTTATTTTCTAAAGAGAGAGAACAAGGGGTGGGAGGAGGAGGGCAAAATCTTTTACTCAAATCCTCTCATAGTTCATTGCTGAATATCAGCTTCTAGCGACAAGCCAATGTATGCTAGGCTTCTTGGTTATTGTGCTTTTGGACATTAGCTGGTTTGAGTCATGAGGGTGTGTTACCTCACCCCAATTACAGAGCTCTACTAGAAATGCTAAAAACAGGCCGCTTGAAGGAAGAAAGGGAACTTTTCTAGCATTCACAGGGCATTCACATGAGCTGCAAGGGCAGGATGAAATCATGCAATTGCCAAAACCCAAAAGCAAGTAGCAGAAAATGAACAACTAATAAAAGGAGTCCTAAAAGTGCTAAAAGATGGAGACTGCCTTTCTTTTGTACTGTGACCTTTCTTTATGTTGTACTTTCAACCGTAGAGCTCTACAGACAAGATGGCACCAACTAAACCTAAAAAATTACAGACTGCCAAGATAATTCAAAGAATAATGAGGTTACAACAACTGCAAAGGCACAAATAAAACTGATGTCAGTTATCTCTTCACAGAGCTCAGCAGGAAGGAATCAAATGCTTAACCTTTAAAATGAATGGGTCTAAAATCTGAGATCACAGGTCTGCTTATCACGACGTGCTGATGTGCTGGATTATGCAGAAATCACATGGATGAGGCTTTCCTTATGTTTAATTTTGTAGAATTAGTTCTTTTGTTCTGCAGCACACTGTATCACTTTTAGACTGAAGGGAGAAAACTTGTCATTTGCAGAGAACTATTTGAATGAAACTAAAGCAAAAGAAATGTCAGTAAAAAGTTCAGCTTTTTAATAGGACAACTCTTGGGACTTAGCTGTGACTTGGACTGAAAGGCTGCAGGAGTAAGAAGAATTGGGAAATCTCCTTATTATATTGTGTGTGTTAAACAGGACTTGGACCCTGATTGCTGGGAGCTGACTTCTCCTCACAGCAGATGTACAAGAAGGTCAGGGAATGGGTGTAGGCTTGGCTCCTTCCCAGCCTTTGGCCACTGTGGCTGATCCTAGAAAGGTCAAGAACTACCAGCATATGTTGATTTTAAAGAGACACCCTTACAGAGGAAGAAAAGAACAGCAGATGTCATTAGCACCTCAGAGAAATACATCCTTTGCATACATCCCTAGGGACTGCAGTATGAAATTCTGGCAGTGCTAGCTGTCACGGCATAGTCCCAGTGAATTTGTTCAATACATCAGATTGATGTCTGATGGAGATCAATCTCCACCTGTATTGCTTAGTTTCCTACTCTCAGTTTTCTGTGGAGTTGTAACTGACCCTCTTTCCAGATGCTGGAATCATGGCGTTGCATGAAAACCTCTGTTTTGATTTCAAGGACTATAACCATTTGCACAACCCATAGGCTCTACGAAGCACTGTGCCATTGAATAAGCGTGTATGAATCACGAATGGGTGACTGTTAGAAACACTTCTGGAAAAAGCCTCGGTTTCTCTCATCTTCATTAGGAGCTCTTCTACACACACATACCCAGCTGCTGGAGCAGGCAGGGGTCTGTCTTCTCATTTATGCTTCAAATCCCACTTCCCGACATCCTGGCAAGCTCAGTGCTTGCCAGGAACAGCATGCAAAGGGTGTCTGATGTCCAGTGATGGCCATGCAGGAACCACGGATAGAAAGCAGAGGCTGCTGTGGTATACATGTACATGCCTGAGCAGTCTGCTTGGGTGAACGTTTAGTGTAACAATGGCCTTTGTCCCTTGTCAACCTACTTGTTGTCTTGAACTCTGATTTGTGCATGTTATATGCACAAAAACACATTGAGCAGAATATTTTTGGGAGGTGTGGGGAAAGAAGTCATCTAAAAAAGTCATTTTATAATCTCAAAAACAAGGCATCAACCACTACGAACTCAAACTTGCTGTTAACGTACAGACAAAAGCCCATGTAATTTCCACACTGATCTCATGACTTGTTGGGCTCAACTCATAATTTTCAGGTTTTTTAAAGTTGACAATGTATATTCTTTTGCTATGCACTCAGACATTTTCTCCCCTGGGTTATTCTCTTGGCTGCTTGTACAAGAACAAATCCAATACACTGATTACAGTACCAAGCTTTCAAATACAGAGCAGAAAAGAAAGTATAAATTCCTCTTTCTACCCTTCATTACCAACTTGACCAACACTGCTCACTGCCTTTACATGGTTAGAAGATGCCATAACAACAACAAATTGGACTCATCTATCCATACTGTCTGTCAGCAGTTTATGAACACCTACTTTTCCTGAACTATTTTACCTCTTATGTATTACAGCTTCACCTCAGTGGCTTAGTATGTCCAGTATCCAAAAAAAACCCACCCCAAACAACAATAAAACTTCCACAAAATAATACTGTTTAATGAGGTACAGCCTGAACCACACAATCCATAGATAGCCATATGTCTGGGGAGATGACAGATTTAAGTGATGAGCCTTGTTGCATGTGCACCCCATTCCTCGGGAACCTATTGCTTTGATTTAGAAGGTACGGTGCAGTCGGCTTGTTCCTTCCAACATGTGCTAATGTTCTGTGTTTTTTGCTGTAATAGATTACTTAGCAAGTCATACTAATGTTTTGGAGGCAAATTGCTTTCCCATGTTTTATATTATAAACACTTGTTCTGGTCTGGTTCTGTGAGGAACTGTGTACTTACAACTGCAAATTAAAACCATGATAATGGAAGGCACGCTACGTCTCACAGATGTGCAATGGTATTGCAGGATCAGTCCCCTGGTGTAGACAGTTATACTCTGAATGTGGAGCTAATACCAAATGACTCATTAGAGGCACTGCTCTGGATTATCAATGCACATAGGAGTAGCAATTCATTTTGTCAGGATCCAGAGTGAAAAGCTCTAGGTTTGTTTGTTTATTTGGCTGTGTGCAGCCTAATTCCTGTTTCTTTCTTAGTAGCAACAGGGAAAATGCTTAAGTCTCTTCTTTTCTAGTGCTAATGCAATGTGTGTTTAAAACTCTGAGATCTACTGTATTCATAAGGTCATCTTGCTCATCCTCCACTTATTGTTAATGCCCCTGTATTGATGGGATATTGTATTTCACTATTCATTTGGTAGCATTTAAGCAAAGTTTTGAACTCCGTATCAGCACCATGTGTAGATGTGTATGTGCATGACTATTTTCATTGGCCATGAGCAGTCAAGTATGTTTATTTTATGTGTTTGCTTTCATGGCAAACATCTTCCTTCCTACCCCACGCCAGATAATGCATCTGCTAGGCTGTATTTGCAGCTACTAAAGTGTGCATCTGAAGACCAAGACCTTTGTGCCCCCTGAAAGCCTTTACGATGCTCCACTGTTCACCTAAGTAAAACATATTGCTGCTAGTTATTTACTCTTCATTGCAAGTTTTAAAAGAGAGAGTTAAATTCAGAACCAAGGGAAGTAGGTACAGCTCCATAGTAGTCCGTATATTGGTGGCTATTGTCTCAGGCTCTGGATCCAGTGATTAAGAAGTAAGTACTCAAGAAGAAAAGCACTCTGCAATGATCCAGTTGAATAATTTGTAAACAGCTGCATGCTGGCTTGTTGTTCTGGGTAAACATGTGGAAAGGCCATGCACCAAATGAAATTCTTCTAGGTTCATGGAACTTTAACTAATGTCATAGCAAGGTCCTCTTCTGCTATTTTGTGCTGCTGTTTGTATTTTATAGTGTCTCCCAAAGGATAGCTATTTTGCTTTCACCATCACTCCTTATATGTTGCAACTCTCATCACCATGAAGCAATGAGACTTATTTGGTCTCTTAGTTCCAGTAAGGAAACTCAAGAGCTACCTGGGGAAGAACCTAGCTGTGTTGAAAATAAACTGAAGTTGTCATTTGAATGGCTTGTCGCTGGATCACTCTGCTCACAAATCAAAGGATGAGATGAAAACAATGCAGAACAGCTGGCAGTTTCAGTGACTTCGTACTGTGCAAACCTTTGCAAGGTAATAAATAAGCAGATAGTAGTTCACTAAAAAGAGACTAAAGAATGATTTTTTTAATGGTTGATAAATAAAGGATGCCAAAGGATAGTAAATAGAATTGTTAGACACGGATGGTAATTTATCCATTATGCACTAAAGCATCCATGCAGTTTTTTCCATGAAAGGAAGTTAGACCTGAATGTAGGTAAACAAATACGCACAGATATGCTGTGTGGTTGGTTATGTGGTGCCAAAATGTAGTCCTTTGGCAGATTCTTGCATTGATATTATGGAAGGCTATATAGATCATTCTTATCTTGTATTAATATGTCACACCTTTATCTTCCAAGAAATTTAGACCATAATTGAATACTTCTCCCTGAAACTATTTGTCATTCTCTTCTGAAGCAGCTAGCTCCTTAACCTCTGTTTCTAGCTAGGGGTCACAGTCCAGGTGAATAGAACTACTGAAATTTCATAAGAAAATCTAGCCTTAAAAAGCTTCCACCTTAATTTTGCAAGTCCAATGAATGTTGGAGTTTCATCTAGGCTAATAATTTTGGAAGGTTTTTGCTTACAAAAAATTAAAAAAAGAAATGGTTCAAATGACTGGAAATGTTTTTCCTCTAGTTTCGGGAAGTGTTTCCAAAATAAAAAAGGTTCAGTGAATATTGGGGTTTAGGTGTATCATTTTACATTATTTTGCCAATTCCAGAAAGAGCTTTGATTCTGGTAGTAATGCTGTAAGATTGATGGCTTGGTTTCATGAGTGAAGATTTAGAAAGGTGTTTACCCATGTTTACTACAAGCATGATGACTAAGGGCAGTGTAGGATAGGCAAATCTGGTTGGAAAAAAGGCTGCTTAGGCATTCAGGATGTTTCCAAACAGGACTGTCTCCCGGGGCAATCTCGAGTGACCAATGTTGCAACAGCACAACATCAAATGTCTAGGCGAGATTCTGACTTAGAGGCGTTCAGTCATAAGCTCGCAGATGGTAGCCTCTCGCCAGTGGCTCCTCATGTATGTCAAATATACACAGACTCCCTGCTGCCATCACATATCTTGTGGTTTAATCCAAATCTAAAATTGACAAGCAGTAGTATGCACCTTCATATTACATTCCATTTAATGGACACCAGTGAACTGGACACTGTTGTGTCTGTGTCTGCTGTGGCTTTAGCTCCCACAGACAGAAGTAAACAATATCCAAGGCAAACTCTGCAGAAACTGAGCTTCCATCCACTCTTCTTTAATCTCCAGCCAGTTGGACAGCCTGGGAGTACTTTTAGAATCCATACTGTATGTGAAAGGGAATCCTAAGCCCTCAGTTTGTTTTAGCTTTTTGGGTTTGGGTGTATTTTTTTTCAGTCATCACAGCTTCGCCTTTGGAACTTCATCTCCCTTTACCTTTTGGTTTTGTGTATCTCTAGGTTTCATTAATCGTTGCCACTTACATCATATGGTTCCACACCGGAAGAATATGTGGTGAGAATTCCACATTCAGTACAAATGCATTTCAACTGCTTTGTGAATTATGTAAGGCTGAGTTTTAGCCCCCTCTAATTATTACAGGACTGCATAGCGGGTTGTCATTCCGTCTTTATTTCCAGCTCACTTGCATCCCAGTGGTGGACAGCACGATCTGCTCACACGCACAAAGCTTGCCAGAGGCTGATTGTCTCCCAGAACAGGGACTCTTTTGTCCTGTGTGTTCAAGGTCTTTTAATGTCCTGTCTCCAAACAATAGCCAGAAATCAGCATCAATAGTCATTGCAGTCAAAGCCTTTCAGCTGTTCTATTAAGGTTTCATCCAAAAAAATTCTGCATCTAACTCATGTTAGACATCTATAAAATATGGATTGCACACATGTGAGCAGTCTGGCTCCTTAGTCCATAATATAACTTCATATTTAGGCTTGCAAATCTGTGTGAGTGTAATCTTTGATTTGTGGGTGGCATTCTGTATCCAAACATGCAGAACAAATATTATTTATCCTTTCAGTCAAGTCATTTACGACTATCTGACTTTAAAGGAAAGCCAACAAGATTCCAGCTTGAAAACATAATAGTCATAACTGTCCCCCCTCCTTCCCTGCGAATTGCATTTCATATTGCGAGGCTCTCTTTCAAACAGATTGTTTTGCAAGTTCTAAACACCTAACAGTTAATTTGTAATATATTCGGAGTACAAAAAAAATATACAGAAGGAAGTCAGCCTGGTCTGTGCCAGGCAACTGAAGAACTGGAATTCTTGCTAAAGTTGTAGAGAAAAAATTTTGCAAATAACATTTCATAAATCATTGCTTTGATCCCTTAACCCTTTCTTCATCAGTTGTTTAAATTGGGTAAGCTAATGGCTCATACTGTTTTCTCTACATCTGCGTAATTTTTGTTATAAAGATGTCTGTCCAAACCCACTGAGTTTCTTTGAGCTGCAAAACAATATTAATGGTTCAGGGATAGAGGTGTCAAAGGAGTCAATGAAATTAGATGTTTTTGCTTGACCTCTTTTTCTAGACCTTTCCAAAGACCTATTGAGCCTGAGCTCAGCACAGTAGTTGCACAACCATATTTGCTTTTGCAAACCATGTAGTAGAGATGTACTCATATGCATATGGAGATTACGTATACATATAGATATATAGACAATAGGTAGATAGAGATACAGGAGCAGGTACAGATATATAGTCAATAGAGGGAGAGTTAAAGGTTGAAATAGATGTAGATATGTGTGCGTGTAAAGACACTGGTAGACTAGCATGGCCAGAATGCAGAGATGGATTACCAGGGTCATTGCTCCTGGCTCTGTAACAGGTACACGGACATGACTTGTGTCTGATTGATACTAAAGCTGTTATAGCAATGAGGATCAGACCTTAACTTTTATTAAAAACATTGACAAAACTCTACAAATAAAATCTAAAAGTCTGCAGTCAATTAATAAATCTGTGACTTTGCAGGAGTTATGGTTACTGCACTGTGCACAAGAGCTGTTTCACAGTAATGTTTGCAACAGAATTTGAATTCTTCTGCTCCAAAAATGAAGGGCTTTGACTAACTGGGAACCTTCAGGGACTGCTGACAATATGGGCCTCATAACAGGCTATGGGCCTTTCCTGCAGAACGGAGCTGATTCCCCGATATATCCCTTCTCGCAACACTATAATTCAGTCTTTGGAAATTTCATTTTATGGACTTTTTAAATTCAATTTTTAAATTCAATTATTTTTTTTAACACAGATTTCTCAACATAGACACATGGCATACATTTCTTCATTTAAAGATCTCTGAAAGAGTTACGTTAATGCAACCAGGTAGAATTGAACTTTGGCCAGCATTGGTTACCTCCAGGGAAATCCGTTCAGAAGGATTTTCAGTGCGAATGGGTGTGCTTTTGAAAGTTTCCAAGTCAGAAATTTCCAGCAATACACAGAGTTTTGGCAATTTGATTAATATATTTCTTTTTAGGGCAAAAGAATGGAAGAGGGATTAAAACATTCTTGGTACGCTGCACAGGATGAATCCTGTAAGCTACCAGGCACAAGTTTACATATGCACCTCCTTGGTCAACAGTCAGTAAATCAGCATATAAGTACTGGATAGAAAAAGAACTCTTTATAGCTACAAATTAAAGTTATCATTATATCTTAGAAATGAAACAGGCTATCTGATGCCAAATGTTCTTGTTAATGGGTATCTAATTGTACCTGATTTGTCTATGTATAACTTACTGTCTAACACAATTATCTTTAGTTACCTAAGGCGTCTTGGTTTATCTGATTATCTGGTAGCAGTAATCTCTTATCTCCTGAGGTATTGGAACATGACACAGGCTGTTCTTGCATTGTATTAATGTGTAAAGTATACACACACCAATCAATCTTGCTTTGCAGTTATAGCTATGAGGGGCAAAGCGGAGCCCCTGAGGGGAACTCATGGCGCACAAGTGTTCTCTCCACACCATGCCTGCTGTGGCAATCAGTGTCCACTTCAAGAAGCTTTTTCCTCTTCTGAAGAGCTGTGCATGGACTAAATCCTTGTTATCTCAGCGACTAATTCCTATCTACATCAGCTAAACTTAGCAAGGACTTCTGCTGATGAACCCCAATTCTGACTGGTGACAAGGAGAGAGCCACCGCCTCTGCTTGCTATATATGTATTTTATTCAGGCTGGATAATTCTTTTCTTTGTTATTGTCTGTTTCAGGCTGTCCCAGCATGAACCAAGACGACTGTGCTAGCATGCAGTCCCTGACTCAGAAGCACAGTAGTGTGAATAGACTTGGCAGATGAAAACTAAGACAGGAAAGAGTGGAGTGAAAGGACTTGCTCAGCAGACAAGCCACAGCTCATTTCCAGGCTCCTCGACACGTACAGGGGCCTGACCTTTGGATTGCTGATCTTGTTGTGTAGTCCTACCAAAAGCTTTCAGAGAGCAAGAAACTTCACTATGCACTGTTGTAAGCCGCTGAAGGAGATAGCTGCCAAGAGTGGCACCTTGATATAGCCTGCCTAAGACAGTGTTATACTGAATAAGCATGTCTGTGTCTGTTTCCCTCAAATTTTGCTGTTTCTGTGCATGAGGAGGGACAGGGATGGGCAACATCAGGGATTGCTGCAAAAGGGAAGAGAAGGTCACCACTTCTATCCCCGCAGGCTTAGCTTCCATGGGACTGCTGCCTCCTCTGCCCCCTAATGTTTTCCTCTGCACCCACACTCTTTCAACTTCTCCATCCAAACAGCATTCAGTCATCATGACAATATGACACCATTTCTCTTCTCTTTTCTCTCCTCTTTTTCCTCTTTTTCCTTTCTCTTTTCTCTCCTTTGCCATGTGGGCTGGATAGGAACCCCAGGAAGAAGGTGATGTGTAGAAAGAGACAGTATGGCAGGCACAGTGGTATATCACAATATAAGGAAGAGGCACATATATAATATACATAGCTAGTTCCTATATGTGAACAGCTAGTTCACATATAGGAACTGGCTACTATCCTTTAAATGGCCTGTAAGTCCTTTAGTTACCCTTGTCCCTGTCTATAAGTAAGAATTTTCCAGAACACTTCCAGGGAAACAGTTTAGTGAAGTATTGCGTATTGCCTTCACTAAAGCTGAAGTTATTCAATCTTTTTACTGTGATGTTGTGTAGAGAATAAGTAACACAATATGCTTATAGCAGTTACCACTGCTGCCTTCCCGTACTTGTTAAAAACATGGACAAAGTCCTTTGGTCTGTAATCCCCTGTCACACCTGGAAGTGATCTCTTTTTCTGGCCCAACATTTGTAGTATATGCAGCTAAACAGGTGATTATGATTGTTAGTGTTGTCATGCTTTCTTAAGATCCTATTTTAATAGAAGGCAGTCATAGAACAGTATTAAACATGCCATTATTAAGTATGCTTACTCTTTAGCCAATTGTGCTGTCACTGAACTGACACCTCAGCAAATGTTCAAGAACTTTTGAAAAGCAGAGAGTGTCATATACTCAGATGAATGGGGCAGTTGGTACTGAAAAAAAATGATAGCAGATGCATGTTTGCACAACAGTATGATTCATGATTACTGAAATTTGTGTGATGGGAAAAATGTAGTGTATTTTTAACCATTTTGGGATCATTTTCCATTGTAATGCTATCCTTCTTTCACGCCTTTGACAAAGGGAACCTTCCCATTTCCCTTTTCTTAGCTCTTGCTTTTCTTTCAGAGAAAGAGCATCGTGTTTTATATGCCATCACTCCAGCTGGAAGATATTCATCAGGCACACTGAGATTCCCTTTAGATATCACCTGACAGCCTGTACACTTCGAAAGTCAGTAATTTCATTGACTTAAGTCAATAAAGGTACTTGGGTATTTAGTCAGCTCACATTTTTACAGCCAAATGTCACAAGCTATTCACTCACAGGCACCTGTGCTTGTAACACTTTGTGTGCCCTCAAGCACGTGCTCTCAGATGCATTGCTTCCATAAAGTTATTTCTGTAGAAATGTGAAACCATGCGCTTTTATATGGTTTCTATTAAAGTAATATACAAGATTTTTCTCGTAGGAAAATGCCCTTCACATGGAATTACTTCTGAAAGGGTTTTACATTCAGAGTAAAACAAAACCCTAATAAATCAACCCCCCAAACATCCAAACACTTGTTTACATCTGTTTGAAGAACCTGTTCAGGGTACAGTGGGACTTCTGTGATAGCTGCTTGCAAAGGGCATTGCACAGATGTACACTTCCACAGCTAGGCTTCTACACAGCCAAATCCTCATGCAGGGTGCAATGGACAATGTCACAGCCCTGTGCTGCAGCTCAGACCTTTTCCAACTTTGTCAATGCCCCCCGTCTTCTGCACAGCTGCAGTCCCTTCCTGACCCATGACCCTGCTCTTTATTTGTGAGAAACCCCACTATTACTGCAAGATAAGTGAAAGGAAGCATTTTGTAGATATAAAAGATATATATATATAAAAATATAATAAATATAAATATATGAAGATATATAAAAATATATAAATATAAATGTAGATATATAAAGATATATATATATTATATCTTATATCTTTTAGATATAAGAAAGAAGTTCTTCCCTATGAGGGTCTTGAGGCACAGGCTGCCCAGAGAAGCTGTGGCTGTCTTATCCCTGGCAGTGTTCAAGGCCAGGCTGGATGGGGTTGGAGCAACCTGTTCTAGTGGAAGGTGTCCCTGCCTCTGGATGAGCTTTAAGGTCCCTTCCAACCCAAACCAGTCTGGGATTCTATGATTCTATGATCTTCTCTGAGAGGGTGAACATGATGCAATCTCTTTTAATAGCAGTGTGCCTAATGAGAAACACTGATGAACACATTCCTGCCTTCACAATGATTATAGGTGTTTCCAGGCTTTGTGTGAGGCTTCTTGCATACAAATGCCATACCTCATTCCATGAGGACTTCAAGGGCACCTCAGAGATGAAGGGTGTATCTCTGACAAATTTTCTATGCAGCCACACGTGTGGTTCTCTGGTAGCTGCTTTCCCTTGCCCTTACAGATGGCAATAGGATACTAACATTCTCTGCACACAGTTTTCTCTCTTTTGTTAGTTCACCATACTTCCTGCCAGGTGTCTTGTTTTCCACAAGATTCAGGCTTATTTTATTATATGGCTGAGCCTATCTAAATTAATATCTCCATGGAGATGCTCAAAACCTAAGTGCACATGCAGCTGACCCTGCTGTATCTGGCAGATTAGATGGTCTGGGAGTTTCCTTCCAACCTCAGGAGTCTTGTGATTCTATGAAACAGAAGCCAATACAAATTTTCCTACCATATATAAATGAGATTTATATTTCACCTTTTTCAGATTATTCTTATAGCTGACTTAGAGGAAAACAGAAAACAACGTGTAGCTCTTGCCTGAAGATTTGCAATCTCCCACAAGCACTTAATGACACAGATGATGAATACATATTTCAGATCATGAATGTTTGGGAAATATTAAAGTGCTTTTTGGTGTACAACTCTGATCTTTCATTTTCATCCTCACTTCTGCTTCCTGACTGTATAAACCAGAAACTGTCTTAACAATGTGCTTAACACTATAGAATAGCGCACGTGATATTTCTTGTGCTTGTTAGATACAATCTCCTCACCTTCCCAGCTTGTCATAAAAATAAGTGACCCTCTTTAGAATCAGCACAGTTCTTTCTTAGATAAAACAACTTTTTCTGATGCAAGGAGATCCAATAGGTGATAAATATAAACTCTGAAAGGCCAGCCTAACTATATTATCGAGGAGTATAGCGCTTTGAGTGAGATTCGGTGCATACATCTACTAAAACAGGCATCATGTGCCCCAGGCACTGTCTGCTTTGCGATTGAAGAGGAATTTCATACTCACCTAGTGTACAGTGAGGTCTTCATTAAGAGTTTGCAATCTTTTTGGAAAAGGTAAAGGATAGATTATGCCCACTTGAATGCTGCTCAAAGTCTTGTGTCCCAAGCTACCACCAGAATAAAAAGAACAATCTTCATATTATCTTGAGACTATAACAAGCAAAAGCAAGCTGGCCAAAGAGATTTTAGCACAGTTAGTATTTTCCAAGGCATACTTTTTCTGCTCAGAATGGGGTTTATTGGGCTAGGTAGTCTATCCAGTCACTCACTATTCCTCACCTCTGCACTGCTGGCATGAACACCTGAGTCTTAATGTTTATTTCAGCTTTTAGAAAAGGGATTGTGTATAATTCTGCCTGGCATTCAAATTACATGTAATGCACCCTTTGGAATGTTTTGCTAAAATGCACACAAATATCTGGAGACTTGAAGCCTAAGCCCTATTGTCCAAGCACATGTTGTGTGATGTTAAATACCTCTTTGTTTAGCTATTAGTTTCTTCTCAGCTGCTGCAAGAACATCTGTTACAGGCTGCAAGCTACTCTAGCACACAGAAATAGCATTCTACCTCCCTGCTTTTCAGTGCTTTTCTTTTTCTTATTTCTGAAAAAGAAGTATTTATCCTTTCTCACCCTATCTATTCTATGATTCTATGATTCTTTACATTACAAGAGAGAAAAAAAAACGACATAGGTGCTTTCAAGACACAGGAAAAGACAGTGCTGCAGAGAAATTGTCCTAGAAATAAACAGAACTGTGAAAGGAAAGGGTGTAACATAGAAACAGAGTGGGAAGGATAAGCACACACCTTATATGTTAGAATATCTTTCGTTCTTGAACACATGTCACTAAGATCCTTTCCTGTTATGGAAAAAGCTTTAAGGTTCTGAGTGAAGACTATGGAAAAGAGATTGGAAAGGTGCTCTTGCAAGAATTTATGCAGCACTACTGACCCTAAGTGAACAGAAGTCAGAGAGTAGAAACCAGAAGGTGAGATAAAATAGCCAGACAATATCTTTTAAGCTATTAGCTAGTTTTATTTAGGAGAAAAAAAACCAAACAAAACTCATTTTAAAGCAGAATTTTGAATAACAGTGCCTTACTCTGTTTGTTAGGCAATTGGAAACTTGAATGTTATGGTGGAAGACGGTTTCTGCCCCAAAATTTTACAACTAAACTAACAAGCAAATAAAAAGAATAGTCACACTGATGATTAGCGCTTCCTCAAGAAAATATAGCAGGTCTTACCAGACTGGGAGCTGAGACACATGCTGTTTTCAGACCTGCCTGACAAATTTTAATATGGATTATAGAGAATGAAAATCACTACCCCAATGCAGAGTTAAAATCAGGATTAACTCTCCTGACTTTTGACCCCATTGCTCCCTCTGCATTTGCTTTGGTGGCTTCTGAGTGTCAATTCCCTTTCTTGATTTTTATACTACAGTAAATGTATCCCAACTTTCAGACAATTTTTTACCAGTGGTACAGAAAGGTATTCTCCTAAGTACTAGGAAACTGCCTCAGAGAAGAAAATTTCTCATATACATTCAGTGTACAGAATAAAGCTTTTGTCATCAACTTTTAGCACTGTATTATATTAAGCTTTTACGAAAGTGCCAAGCTGTACTCATAATGCACTTAATTAGGATGCTATCATCTAATGCGTCCTTATTTTTAGACATATTCAGATATAGAAAGTTTTAAGAAAGTTTAATGTGTATTCTCTGCAATCGTACGTGGTGCCTTCCATAAACTTCACTTCAAAGTGAAATGTATTTTGAGTATAAGTGATTCTCCCCTTCTGTTTTTTCATTAGTAAACACAAAATTCCAGAAAGTTAATAGATGGCTATATCCATGAAATTAGTGTTAAACTTTCATCATGACAATATTTACTCCTGTCAACCTGAAGAGTTAATGCAATATCTTGAAAATTTAAGGGAAGTATGATAAAACATGGGAATATCTGACAGTGGAAATGCAAGATTTGCTCATATATAATCAAAATGTACCAGAAAAGAGCCACTGAAACATTTTTCCAATTGTCTGTAAAAGAGGAACTAAAGACCTACAGCAGGAATATAGATGCGTGCTCTAGGGACATTTCTGGCTTTCAGATTCTTGCTTTTCTGCTGCCAAAGACCAAAGCCAAACATATTGCTGAGGCTTTAAGACAAATTTTCATCAGTAAAATATTTTATAAAATAGATATTGAATGACTGCCAAAATATCAATTTATTCTTTTATGTCCTTATTGCATAATAAAATAGTTATGTTAATAAAGGCTTGCCATCATAAACTAGCATTAAGGAAACCACCATTCACAGTTGTTAATTAGCATTAAGCACTGTGATTAAAAAAAAGAGGATACTCTATGCTCTTCTTTCTTCAAGTTCTCTTGTCAGACAACAACGCTTTGTACAACAAAAGTTTTGCAGAGATAGATTGAGTCAGGGATGTATGACACTCATTCAGATTTTGTTTTGTCTGAAGTTATTTATGAGTAATTGATGTTACCCAGTTGCGTGACCCGAATCCCGTCTGGTGCTGTAACACTGATTGCAACTCTTCGCAGCCTAGGAAGGATGCTGGTCCTATGTAGCATTTTCTCTTCCAGACTTCAAAACTGTATGTTATTGTATTAACTTACACAATTCTTTCACACTCAAAAGCATTGTTGGTTCATAGAAATGGTTTAAAGACTAATTGCTGGTGGTGTTAATTTCCTTGCATGGAAAATCTGCAAGTTATCGTTTCAATATTATCAAGAGCTCATTACCAAAATTAGTAGGCTAAACAGGGAAAGTTAAACACATGGAGAAGCTTTTATTCTGTAGCATGAAGACCTGAATGATATTGCATTACCACTCCTGACCTGGCAATTGGCAGGCAAGGCCTGGCACTGAATCTTGCTTTCAGAGCAAGCAGTGTTCTAGATTACTATTTGCTACTTTGGACTTCAATTCAACTTCAATTTGATCCACTTGCAGCTGATGTTGGATGCAGCAGATGTCCTGGCTATTTAGTATCTGATTATTTAATTTGAGATTTTCCAAATGGGCTCAGTGCTGGAATGACCCCTCTCACACTGAAGTCACTGCCATTGAAATATTTATGCTGCTGACAGGAAAAGACACTAACCTTTCAAATCTTCTTTATGAGCTTGGACTCCTGACATGGCTCCCTGGCGAAACCAGCACACAATTGCAGGTGCAAAATTCACATATTCAATGGCAGACTCCTGGGACTGTTGTTATTTCCCTTTTCCTCCTTTAGATTCAAAATATCTGGAACTGTGTCAGGCATCCTCTAAACAGGGAAGGTCTCTACTGCAATAAGAAATAGAGTCTGGATTTGACATAAGGTGACAGGCAACTAGGAGGGCTGGTGATAGAAGAAAATAGCAGGGAAAGAGTGAAGGGGAAGGTCATGCAGTGATTTGCCTAAGCACTCCTCTGGAGTAATACATATTTTTCCTGAAATAGAAGGTTATTTCGTTTTAGTCTAGCTTCACTTTCATCTGTTTTTCTCTCATCCAATATCAGAAGCAATACCTCTTGGATCTTTAAATGCTGTGATTTCAATAAAGCTATTAAAAAAACCAAGGGTCTCCTTGGAGAAGGATGAAGAAGAATGTATGCTATAAAAACAAGAGCCAGATGTCACTTGTTAAGCATATGGGTTGAGGAGAGTGACATGAAGATCTGAATGCTCAGGCAAGTATTAGGGTATTCAATCCTCCAACATGACACACTCAGTCTTGTAAATAATTGCTAAGTGTCCTCACACTCATGCAGCTCATGGATTCCACAATGGTGAGAGCATAAGGCAGCCTTACAAATACACATTTGAGGTGACTGATTTGAACTAGGAAGCTATCCAGTTTTGATGTCAGGAATGTTTAGTAATACCCACAGCACTTGGATGAATGTTTCCCATGATGAACTGGGCTCACCAAGCAAAATAAATGCCCTATATTGAGTCAAATAAGGTCAGCACAGAACTTTGGCTTCTTTCTTTGCCAAGATGAAGACCTTGATACAAACAGGTCTATGGGGCACTGGAACTCTCCTGTCACCTTCTAATAATGAGAGTTAGCTGAAACCAAGGTTGGGCATAGAACCCATCTCCTTAGGAGCAGATATTAAAGGGATTAGTTCTTACAGTATCAAAGTACATTCAACACCAGGACTTTGTGGACCAAGTGCTCCTCCCTTTCCATGCCCCACAGCAGAGAGCCATGCCACAGCATGAATGATATCAGAGAGGAACTCTGCTTCCTGATGCCATCCCTGGCCCTTGACCCTTCCCTGACCCTGCAAAGGGCTCAGGAAGCAGCTGTGATGCATCTGCCAGTTTTGTGGAAGTGCAGAGCTTTCCTGGCAGGGGACATGCTCTAGAAGCCATTTCTAAGCAGATCATCCACATTGTGCTCTGTGAGTGATAAAAGGTAAACCTGGCAGGTTAGAGAATCTTTTCCACTGTATTTTAGCAGGAGAATATAAAAAGTTATGCTATTATTATAAAACATGCCAGTCAGCTCTTCAGTGGTTAGAGCTGCAGTGATTTACACCCAGTTGAGAGTCTGGTCCGCTGGGTCACTATATTTAAACTTAACTGGCACAGCTGTGAGAACAGCAGTGTTATATGTGTATTCATATGCCTATAAATGCCCATCGATTTGCAAGATTCAGGACTGCTTGTGAAGTAAGTGCTCCTTCCTGCAACACTATATACATCAGATACTCAAACATGATAATGATGGGAACAGATGTGGAAATATATAGATAGAACTGGGACCTGGTTAAAGGGCTGCCTCTCACAATGCCATGCCAGAAAAGAGTGAAATAAACCATCAAAAGAAACAGAAAATATCCTTCTCATTTAAAAGAAACCACAACTTGTTCTGAATTTATAGTTAATATTCTCATTCCCTACACAGGCCTTAAAAACGAACATGTTTTAGGAACACAAAGCTCTCACTGTCTGCTGCAATGGCAAAGTCAGTTGCAGCCAAAGTAAGATTTCAAGATTTCCACTTTGAAGTGGAACTTGAAGTTAATGGGCTGGGCATGCCCCGATACATAGCACACAGCAGCATACCTTGGTTGAATCATAGAAAAGATCTATTAGGTCATCTTTTCAATTTCCCTGCCAACCTAGGGTTATTCCCTGCCAATTCAGGATTATTCTCGAATGTTTTCTAGTCTAGCTTTAAATGACTCAGGCTGTGGGGTTTCCACCACTTCCCCTGGGAGGCTATTCCACAGGCTAATAGACTGCTGTTAGGAAAATTTTCCTGATATGCAGCCTGAATTTTACTTTGTTCCATTGCATCCTTGGTCTCCTTGTTATAAATGTATTACACTACCCTAGGTAATTTGTCTCCCTGAGTGGTGTTTATGACCTTCAAATACTTTGAGATGGCTTCAAAATCCACCTCAGGATGGATCTTAAGTAACATTATACACTGCTGCTGTCATGCATAATATATGTGTAGCATCAATTATATGATCATACTTAAAACACATTCATATTTCTTCAGTCCTGCTGTGAGATCCTCCGACGAGGAGCACATATTGCACCGCTTAGTAACCCCAACCTTGCCTCCCGCTGGTTGACAGCAATTGTTCTCCTCTAAATGACTGAAAAGCACCTACAGCTTGAAAAGTGCCTGAAGCTACTCGATTGCGTAATGCTGACTTCCACCTGTGAAACCACAATACACGATGGGTTAAATTAACACAAGTACTTTTAGTATTGCCTTTTCCATGCCTTTTCCACATGGGCATTTCAGAGTGCTGAAGGGGAGCTAAGGGGAGCTCACTGGGGATGGAAAAGAAGGGGCAAAGGCAAATCACTCTGCATATGCAATCCTGAAAGGGTGGAGATGCCCTAGTTTAGATGAGTTTGGACTAAAAGAGCACCATGTGTGATTAAAGCAGTCAGGGCGCAGTGTGGGCCAGCAGCTCCCTGGGACCGGGGCATAGCGACCAGGAGTGCTTCCCATGGGGCAGGTCTTGCAGCCAGGGTGGTTCCTCCATCTCTAGCTGGGAAGCAAGGCAGGATGGAGATGGAAGTGTCATTTGGCGGCGCCTAATAAGAAATGTATAATTTAATATATTGCTGTTTCGTTATACAGCTCAGTATATTTTAAAGACCTCTCTGGCTATGCCAATACCCACAGAGGGGTGTGAATGACCTGCTGATCCCTAAAAACCAGAGCTCTTCAGCATCTGCTGCTGTATGCACTTTTGTCCTAGAAACTCCATCAGCACTTCTCTGCGTGCTGGCCAAAGGGCAGCTGTATTTCCTATAGGTGACCTCTTTCACTGATGTTTTCTATTGTGGTGTGACCATGAAACAAATTGTAAGCTCTTGATCTTCACTGAAGGAGATAGAGAAATTTCTTATCCCAAACAAAAAATCCAGTGTTTTTCTTGAGATGACCTTGTCTTTTAATCTCTGTTGCTACAGGGATTGCTAGCATTTGTAGGGCCAAGATGTTGAGACCCAAGACATCATCCATTTATAGTTTAAATATTACCCCATTTTAAATGTGCTGCTTGAGTCAGAGCCAGATGTTTTGAATAGAAGAGATTATTTAGTCAGAAATAAATGATAACATTTTAAAACATGGAAAATCAACAGAATTAGGGGACGTATTTAATGGGGGACCTTCATAAGGTTCACTGTGATATCACACACTCAAACTTCAAAGTATGCACAGTTTTGAAAGCTAAAGGATTTTAGCTCAAAATTTTTATTAACAAAAAGTGGAAATCCAAAAGAAAGATGTTTCTTTAGATGCTGACCAGGAAAACATTCCATAAAATAATGTTGCATGAGCAGTAAAAAAACCCATAAAACAAATCAGAGTATCTGACAAGTGTCATAGTTCAGCCTAGGAACCTGCACACATGGAACATCTGCTCTTTCTGTGTGACTGTTCAGAGCTGCTCCATGGAGGTCAGTAACTCCTCTTTATATTTAGTTCTATGTGTGCTCCGGGTCCATAAAACACATGTTCAGACCTTCTACATGCTTCCAGCACTTTTGGACCATCTATCCCCAGGACCATCTGTCTCATCAAGAACATTTGGTGTATGACAAAGTCACTTTGAAGACCATATTTCCTTTCCCGTAGGTTTATATTGCAGCTTTTCAAGGACCAGGCAAGCAACAAAACACAGCTCCCCCTGAAATCACAGTGGTCTTGAGTAAAATAATCTTCTGCTAATATTTGGGTCCTGCTCCAGCTGTTTCCCCTTCCCTCGCCCCAAATCCTAGTAGAGGGCATTTGCTGTACAGAATTGAAGGGTCACTGAGGAGAAAAAACAGATCCATGTCATACCATTACCCCTGAGCTGCAACTAGAGGCAAACAACTGCAATAAGCCTTGACAAGATCAGCTTTTGTTGGGCACAAGGGTAACGGCATCCTCTTCAGCTTCCAGATGGGAGAAAAATTGAAAAACTCCACTGAAAAGTGTATTCCTAAGGAATGAATTCATTGAATAGACACCAATGGTTCATGGGAATGCAAATGAATCGCATCTATTTTGTGTGAGTCAAAAGTGAGATACTCTTTTCTGGCATTTTATTATTATATAAATACAATAAATTATTTTGCTCCTTAAGCCAAACAACATGTAGTAAGTAGCACAAATTATTTCATAGAATCATAGAATGGTTTGGTGTAGAAGGGACCTTAAATATCATTTAGTTCCAAACCCCTGCCATGGGCAAGAACACCTTCCTCTAGACCAGGTTTTTCAAAGCCCCATCCAGCCTGGCTTAAATGTCAAGATATTATGTGTATGTAATTCAAGATTTTGTCATTTCAAGATATTATATGTCTGTTGTATAGATTACAGCCTAGTTAGGGTTGCTTTGTGGACATAAAGCCTTTTGTTTTTTTCCTTGTCTCTTTAACAAAACTTTAAAGCACATTAGCATTTTATGAAGAGACTAGTTCAGCTACAAAGGCTTTGGAAGACCCAATTTTCTATTGAGACTACATACTTAAGTAAACCATACATATATTCTTAATGATTAATGCATATATGACAATGCAGCCAGACCACAGTAAGCTATGGATTTATAAGGGGAACCATCTGGCCCTTCTTTTCCCTGTGCCATCTCCCCCTGTGCGGGGTGATTCAGGTTCTGCAGAGCTGTATCAACTCCCCCATGGGACAGGTGGGCTAAAGGGACAAGGAAGATGGTGCAACAGGTTGTGCTGTTACTCAGGACAAGCACGTGCCAAGGTGGGAATATTCTTGGTCCAGCAAACCTCTTTCCTAGCAAATTCGGTGGACCAAAAGTGACTCTTGGATGCTTTTGTCTTTAACGATGCTGCAGAGGCAACAGAGAAGCTCACTTTCCCTAGCACTGCAAGAGCCACAGCAGAGCCAAACTCTCCAGGTATAGGAAGAGAGAAGTACAAGTCATAAATGAGAAAGTGGCCCAAACAGCACAACTCTTACTCATAGTCAGTAGCATTCTGCTTCATAAGCTGTCCCTTGTGGCACTTCCAATTTGGTCTTCAGAGGAAAGTTTTATTAAGGCAGAGTATCAGAGGATGATCTTAGTGTTGAAGACTTAAATTAGACAATTACTGAAAATCTAAGGAGCATTAAGGGAGAGAGGGCCAGATCTCGTGTTTCTGTTTTCTTCAATGAAATATGGTTTAAGGCCTTTAGGGACAGTTTATGCATTTTTCCTGATTGGTGTGTGAAGCCAGCTGACTTGAGTCCCTCTCGTCCAGCAGCAATAGAGCTGAAGGAGCTCAAGAAGCAGAGCTGGCAAGATTTTACAATTGCTTGTTTATTGAAAAAAGCAGAAATTAAAAGGCACAATTATATATAGGCAAATATATAATGTAAACCAAACTAAACCCATAGGCACTCCTGATGACTGCATTGAAGGTGTTATTATTCAGTGCAAAACCAAATGGCACTAGATTAAGTGCTGGGCACTCACGTTTCAAATGATGGTAGTATCTGGATTTCTCATTATAAAATTTATGCCAGAATAAGACTCTTGCCAAGGATGATTTAACTATTCAGAGTGTCAAACTGACCTTGTGGTTCATAGAAAGAGATCATTAATTGCAATTTCATTATGTTTCATGACAAATTAAAAACTGGACAGTGTTTCAAACTATAAGATCAAATCATAACAAAAATCTCCTCTATTGGCAGCTGTATTTAAAGATATTATATCCTATCTAACATAAACTAAGTCAGCAGTTTCTTCATCCATTAAATCAAAGGTATTTCTTCAATGATAAGGTAAGACCTGCTCAGAGAAAGGATGCCATTATCTTCTCAGTGATTTCTGTAGTTCTGCTTTCCCAGCATCCAATTACAATGTAAATGTTTGCTTTTCTTATCAGTTCTGTGCTGGAACAAATAAAGTCTTACCAAGTCTTTCAAAGTGATAGAAGGGTATGAGAAGGAAAGAGCAATGATGGCATAGTTGAAATAAGAGGATACAAAGATATTATTGTTCTATTTTCTTTATTCTATTTCATTATTCTGCACACAAGAATAAGAAAAAATGATATTTAACTCATCCAGTGGGATAATCAAGTGCAAAAGACACAGGTGAATATGTGCCTTAGATCCACTGTCTTCACAGATACTGAACTTAAAAAAAGTCCTCCTTTACCACAGTATTAATGAATGTGAAATCTATATGTTTAAAAATCAGCCTAAAACCATTTATAAAAAGTGCCCTAGAGACAATAGTAGAAAAGCCTTGAATGACCTCATTAAGTGTTGTAAAATTACATAGTGAATATTACTACAGCTTCTTGTTTGTGATTCCCCTTCTACAAGCTGTATGCTGTGATTATTCCTAAAATGTTTGAAATATGCTATGGAAATGATTTTATATTTATGGCTTACAATTAATGCTTTATTTGACAGTAAAGTTCATTTGGTGCTAAGTCTCCATCATTGGATTCAGCTCACATCGCTTACACAGAGTTTAGATAACAAGGTACACCAACAACTGTTTTTAAGCTAAATATCAAGCTGGATGTGAATGTATGGTCCTGCAACTAGTGAATCACATTGCATGCTGCTATTTTCCTTTGCAGACATCAGCAGCTCCTATTGCAGGACACATTAGTGCAATATGACTTTTTGACACGTAAATGCAGTTTTTGCTCCTTATTCTGTACAGCTACAATCCTACACAAACTAATGAATTCAACAGTAGAGAATAGTGTTAAAAAGCCTGAGGGATGAAACCTGTGACACCTGAAAGACAAGAAAGATTTTTGGCTACTTGCTAGGCAGGTATCTCAAGCGCAAAGAGTAAAAGTATTTCAGAATGGTAAAGAAGCCATAGATGTTAACAGAAAACTCTTTCAGGTCACCCACTATATCCATTCATAGGATTCTCCTTCATAGGAACAATAACGTTACAATAATAGCAGCAATAATAACTTCACTATTTCTAGAATGCCAAGAATAGAAAAGTACTTTGCACGTAAATAATGATTGAACCATAACTGACAGCAGTGTGTTTCCTTGACATGCTCTTCCATGATTCTACACCAGTTGAGGTGACACAAGTTTCTCTCCACAGGAGTGCCTGCCCTTCACCAAGGGTCCCCACAGCGAAGTGCAGAGAAGAAAGAGTTGTAAGAGAATGAGCTATGTTCTAGAGACCTATGCTGATTCCTGTCAGAGGCTCCCACAGCCAGAAGAGAGGCCTGAGAGAACACAAACTGCTTAGAGTCAGACTCAGTTGCATTCATCTGTGTGAAGGTGTTACATTCTGCCTGATCCCTGCTGGGTCCATTATTTCCTTGGCAACACGTTGCTAAAACCAGACAGTGTCAGGCATCAGGCACTGATTTACTGTAATATATGTACAAAGCAAATAAAGGGACAGTAGAAGTGTAACTTCTCACTTTGTGAGTACATCTGAGATTACAGGCTGACCATTCTGGAATAAATCATTCAAGAAAGCCTCCACATTGTACTGCTATCTATTAGTTTATTCTTTCTTGCCTGGTTTGTTTTAATGGTGGTGAGTAAGGAGGAAGTAAATTTACTACTGTATTCTTTTAAGCAAATAAATTGGAAAAGAAAGAGGGGGAAAACCACCTTCCTCAACCTGTTGGACACACTCTTCCTGATGTGATTCAGGGTACAGTCGGCTGAGTTGCAAAGGCACACTTCCTGGTCATGTTGAGCTTCTTGTCAACAAACACCACTAAGTCTTTCTTGTCAGGGCTGCCCTCAATCAAATTGAATATCAAGCAAATACAGAATATTCTGATAATTAAACATTGTTGAAAGTCAGTTTAGCCACAAAGAACTTGAAGTTACACTTAAATACTGATTTTCTTACTTGTTTTATGGACACTACTGTAGATGTGGTCTAGGAATCCAGTGGAGTTTCAGAATAGTAACAACTGTTTTTTATTAAGAGCAAGAGATTAAATCAATTCATTGGACCTGAAACTGCATGAGTAGGTGAGGCAACATTCCAGTTCATCTTAGTTCCAAATTACGCCTTCTCACACCGAAGCTCCACAGCAGGATATGAAATCACAAACATCACATCATCAGAACACATGCTCATTGCAAGATCATGAAGGCAGGGCACAATAAATCAAAAGCTCCTGAGACGTGCTGGGTTTGGACTTTTCTATAGACAAATGAAATTGTTTATGGTCTGTCATTGTAAAAAGAACTCGAAATAAAGAAAACAAAAATATGGTATGGCCATGCAGAAACTGTAATTTAATAAATAGAGTTGGCTAAAAAGCACAAAGTCCGCCCACCCCAAATGCTCCTGCAAGCAAGCCTTGATTCAATAAAATACTGAATCATAGTCTTAGTTTTAAGTGTAATTCCACCCCAATTCTACAAAGAATTTAAGCACTTGATTAATCTTAAATAACCATCTATGTGCATTGCTGTGCTGGACATATTTATGTGCACTTTCAGTTAATCCACTTCAGCCCCAGTCACATCTCTCTATATGCTGGCTTGCAATGAACCTACATACAAATGAATGTGCCATGCAAATAGTCTGAAAAGGCTTCCAAAGTTATGGAAGTGGTTATTTGCATCAGCTAGATACTTAATGTATTAATAACTGTGGATATCTTCATGCAGCACACTTTGGGAAAAAATGCAATGTCTCCCAGTAGCCTAATAGCAACAGAGCTCTAATTTCAAGTAAAACTGATTAATAAGAAGAAACAAAAACACATTAAAACAAAAAAATGCTTGAGAAACCGCTGATATACTGTTGGATATCCCACCAGCACACAAAAAAGAGCCCACTGTAAGCAGGAGGTGTTTTGCAGTGAAATGATTCACTCAGCTCTTGCCATCAGTTATTTTGGTCAAGATATTTGGTTGCTTGGCATTGTTGCATGTTGTATAGAATCTCAGTGGAAGGTGCCAAACTCTTATTTTAGCATTATTAGTGTCATTACTGTTCTTCTTTTGTTGTGCAGGGCTTTGTTGTTGGTTTCAAAACACTTGATGCTGGGTGTGGTAGTCAGAAGCCCTCACTCTGGGAAAGAGAATTCTCCATGTCCCTGCAAGTTTCCAGAAGTGGTTGTTAGTTTTTGTTTCCCCTGCATAAGGACCGTTCTGCTGCTTGAGTGCTCGAGATTGCTATGCGCAGCATCAGGAGAGTATCCTGGACAACCCAATTCCTGCTTGGCTCCGTTTCTTCAGTTGTTGTTGTTTGTGTTGCTTAGGGTACCAAGTAGATTCTGCTGCGGCTTCTCCATTCCCATGCTTCTCCAAATTCTGCTACTACCCCCTGCTGTAATCTCGTACATATAAACTAAATGAATTGCTGCTAAACGAGCCAAATGTGCCTGCTGGCGAGCCTACAGGGCACTATTTCCCTAGAAATACCCTCTGTAAACTGAAACCACCTCATGAGCACCAACAAAATATTTGCACCTATTCTGACATGTAGACTCACTTTATTTTTTTCTAGCAAAGATGCAAGCAGAGAAAAAATTCCCTTGGGATAATGGATTTTTGGTTAAATAGATCAGTCTTCAAGGTATCAGTTTTTCTCAGTTGGCAACAAATCCTTACATCCTCAAAAGTTTATTTGGAAATGTACAGATGGAAAGGCAAACAGATGAGGATATATGAAAGTTTACATGGCTGTTTATTTCTTATTTATGCAAACATTTTCATATGATAGGTGCCCCTGAAACTTAAGACTGGATTTCAAATGCCCTGTTTAAACTTAAACATTCTGAATAAAAAAAAAATAAATAAATAAATAAAAGGCAAGAAATTGGCACTGATTTTAATAGAATCTGTCAACTTATACCAGGTGAAGGTCAGGTTTTAAATTTCTTAGTCTCTGCTGTTTCTTATAACCACAACTCAGAGTAGATGGTAGAGTAGCACAGCTCCCCAGGAATTTAGGGATGATGGATGGTATTTCTGTGGAATATACTTCCTCTCTCAGCTATAAAGCATAGAAAAGGGAGTGCTGCACCTCTAAAAAACCTGGTGCACATCTCTTCTTCCTAGTTTTGTGTGTATGGAGAAAGCATCAAATCAAATGTCTGTCATTCCTAATGGAAATACTCTCACTTCAGTGTTCAGTAGGTCGCCTTTAAGACATCTGTGTAGTTTCACAAGACCACTCCAAAAATGAAGGATGAATCGTTCTTCATTTTTTCTCTTTTGAAAAGGGAAAATAAAGCACCTGTTTGCAGTAAGCTCACATTAATCTAGAGTTTAATAAATAAGCTACAGCATTTCAAACCAGTATGAACAAATTATACTCTTAACTTTTGACTATTTCAGCTCAAAGTATACCTACAGCAGCACTCTAGAGAAAGCCCTAAGAAAGACATTTTTCTTGACCATAATCAGAGAGCAAAGCTACCAGCTACAGCTAGTAAATTTCAATTACCCTATACTTCTTGAAACATGTTTCTTTATGTCTTATTTTAGCTTTTCCAAGTTTGCTCTTCATTGATAAGAAAGGACCACTAGAAAATCATTAGCTTCATGTGCTTGTAGATAACACACCTTGCTCCAGTTTTACAAGATATTCATGGCTGAAAACAGATTGTGATTTCTGAATGTTTCTCTGTTCTATGCTAGCTCAAAAAACCTACAGTTTTGTTTGCACGTTCCTTATTCTAGGTCCATTTTCTCCCCATTAGACTATTATTTTCCTGTAAAGCTCTGCTTTAGAACTCCTCAGGTTGCTGTTTCAGGTAAAGAGATTAGATGGTCTTGCCAGAATTTAAAGAAAAAGGCTACAAAATTAGCAAGTGTCTTCCTCTTTTTTATGCAGTTTCCTTTTTCTTCCATAAGCCTGTGTAAAATGTATGCACAACTGCTATGTGAATCTACGAGAGGAATTTGAAAGCAGGGGAGTTACCTGATTTAGGGGAAGAACATTAATCTAAAATGAAATATGAATACAACACACTGAAAATAAGATACATTCTTTTCTTCCTTGAGTTTTGCTTATCATCTATTTGTTTATCATGATGAGATCGCAGTGGTTTAGCAGAAGGCGAAATATTTAAATATAGATGCAGGGGAGTGCATATCTTCTTTCAGATAAACCATCAGTGGAAATCATATGTAAAAATGAGTATGAAGGACAGCAGAAGAAGTTAGATGGCAGGGGTATACAACAAAGCAAGTATGAAACGAAAAGCTTTAGAGTCACAGGTAACAGTTAGAGGTATGCAGTACACAAAATACAGTCTACATTATTCTATTTGTCTATTTATATAATTCCATACCTCACTTCCTTTTTTCAAATATAGGAATGGCCAATGGCCACAAGAAATCATAACTTTAGCAGGTAGCTCTGGCCTGTAACAGTAAATAAATGAGACCTGCCTCTCCCCACCCCTTCACTCTGTTGCTGAACCTTTCCCTACTGCAAGCCCAGGTTTGCTCTGTTCACAGTTAGCTATGAGGATAGCATCTCTGCTGCTCACTGTTCAGGACCAAAATCACATGTAATTTGCCTCAAGAGAACCCCTCAGCAACATTTTGAAGGAGTCTTTAAAATGGTTTTCTTGGTCTGTATGCATCAAGCAACCTTCCACAGGAAAAAGAAGACAGGTACAAATACTTCTTTTCCATGCAGATTTACTATAGTTGGAGGCATAGACATAGATATACATAGATACAGATACATAGATGTAGATTATACAGATGATGTAGAGATAGAGATAGAGATAGAGATAGAGATAGAGATAGAGATAGAGATAGAGATAGAGATAGAGGTAGACAGAAG
>JBCJKH010055042.1:9527-24071 GCA_039877255.1 Loriculus beryllinus | reverse complement strand
ACTCAAGATGATTTGCTCCATAACCTTCCCGGGCACCAAATGCAGACTGACAGGCCTGTAGTTCCCTGGGTCCTCCTTGTAGATGGTTGTCACATGTGCTGACCTCCAGTCAACTACATAACATGGAATCAAGTTTTACCTTCCAGCTTCTTTATTTCTCCACAGGCTATTGGAACATCATTGTCCATGGGCGAAAGCACTCTTACAGACTGTACACAAAGTTGTTGAATGAAGCTATGCGCTGGGCTTCTGCCATTCAAGGTGTCATTGACAGTAAAGTTCCCATCGAAACACCTACACAGCAACTCATTCGTGACATCAGGGTAGGTGGCATTATGGGAATTCCCAAGTGAGCCGGGAGCAGCCAGATCACCACTGGCCTTACCCAGTCGCTGCTGAGAATGTGGCAAGAAATAAAGTTGCTGTCTTGGGGCAGGGGTTGCAGGGAGTGAAGAAACCTAAATGACTGTGAAACTAAACAATCAAATCTTATGTTAGTTTTACTTTGAATTAGCATGTTATCTGATCTGTGTACGTCTTGGCTACAACTGTGTGTAATTACAAATTGCGAATCTCTGTTTCATCCTTTCCTAAACATCCTCTGGACACAAATGTAAAAATTTCCATTCCTACCAGCCATGTGACTTTGCTGTACCCTGAAGTTCCTTAGGCTTGTGTGGGTAATAGCAGAGTAAAAGGACAGAAAGAAAACGTCCTTTAAAATAGCAGAAATTATGCCACTGTAACAGGAGTAGTTATTGAAAAGGCTTCTTTCCAGAAACTGTGGCAAATTAAATATAGAATAATATTAGAAGATATACCAAAGCATATTTCAGAAGCTACGTAATGCAAACATACGTATTGTGATGAGCTCTAAACTGGATGCAGTTACATAGTAACTATTTGGGAAGAAAGAGCGGGGAGTGATCGTGAAGAACCTTGGAAAATTTCAGCTTGGGGTTCAAGGACAAATGGAATGTTAATTGTTATTTGGGAAGGAGCATAGGATGAAAGGTGGAAGATGATGCCAATATATACGATAGGGACAGGCCCAGGTTTTTAATACCATGTGCTCTTTGGTTCTCCATTCTATAAACACATGGAGTACAACCAGGCAAATGCAGGGAGGTCAGTTTCATTATTGTGTATTAAACATGGCGGATCTGTGGTCAGAAAGTCTGTTAACCATTTACTGTTGAAAGCTTGAAGGATATACCAGGGAGAAATCATGTCATCTATGTCTGTTACATGCCTGCATTAGGTATCAGCCACAAGCCACATTTGAAGTGAGGATCCTGTGCTTGGTATGACCCAGTGTGGCTATTCTTATGTTTAAGTTTCAGCAATAATGTACAGAGTAATTTTTACATGCGAGTTATGCCTTGGTCCCCTAGTCCCTCTATGGACCTCCAGAAAATTAGATAAAGGTGGTTGAGCTTAAACATGAATGTGTAAGGACATCCTGTGAAGGTCTGTCCCTGTTTAAGGATCATTATAATCCTCTTATTTTTATTTCTTATTTCCCCCCCCCCCAGGAAAACAGCACAAACTTTGAAGTTGTGGAACAGACATATAGGAGGAACCCAATCTTGCGATACACCCAGCACCCATTGCATTCCCCATTGCTCCCATTACCGTATGGAGATGTTAGTGTCAACTGTAAGTATTTTACCCGTGTGACAGAATCTGCTCACATTTTGAGGATCAGTGTGGAGCCTGAGCACTGCAAAAGTGGTCTGTATGTGCTCTCTATGCAGGTGAAGTTCATTTGGGTTTACATTCATTTGGGAAGCCCCCAGGGTTCAGAGAGGGAGCAGATACTTTCATGACCCAGAATGTGTTCTGTGTCCAGTGCCCTGGATCTTAACGAACACTGAGTCTTAAAGTAAATGGGGGCAGGTAGTTTATCATCTATCTGGAGGATGTGCAGCTTGTCATCCTTTAGTTGCAACTGCGAATAGCTCCAGCAGAAATCCTACAACAGGATTACATTATGCAACTGGCAGTGGGATATTATTCCCACATACAGAAGCTGCTGTAAAACCAGACAAAATGAATCCTTTCTTCAAACGCTTCAGGAACATGAAAGAGTTAGACTGTTTGGTAGGCCACCAGCAAACTGAGGTAATTAGCTGATGATTCCAGACTGAAAACACTGAAACTGAAAGCTGTTGCTGAAGACCTAGAGAAGAATCTTTAACACAGAATGACTGGGCTACAAAATCTTTTCAGATATTAATTTCAATCCGGATATGCAAAGCAGTGTGTATGGGAAAAACAGTGTTGCATGGGTAGTGATCTAGTTCTGCTTAGAAAAGTGAACAGAAATTTACATAGCTTTATGAAAATGTCAAGTCCTGTGCTAGTGCAAGGTCTTGAAAGCCTAGAAAACGAAAGTCTCTGTGCGTCTTTACTGATGTATCATGCACCTGCATCTGGAATGCAGGATTCATTTTGGCCTTTCACATATTAACAAAGATACAGAAGTGAAATCCTACTCAAAGACTATAAGCATAGAAAGACTTGCCTACAATTAAGAGACTAGATAGAGCAGAATTCTTCAGCCTCAAAAGAAAGCTTTTAGGACTAGAGTACTGTCATGGAGAAAGGGAAAGGGGAGTAACTGCTCACTCGTGATAAAACAATCAAATTAAGTGGCAGATGAAAAGAAAAATTCTGGAATACAGAAAACTCATAGAGCAAAACCCCTGTGGAACCTGCTACAGGGCTGTGTATCAGCACTGTACAATTAATGCATGGCCATTGGGGAAGCAATGGCTATATAGAAGATTCAGAAGGACCTACAGCCCCAGAGATGTGTCAGGGGATGCAATCCTGCAGCAGTATGGTAGTATCCCACACTTCTGAGCAATTCAGAGCAGACATTCAGGTGCTTAAGAAACTTAAAGAGATTTGGAGTAGGCATTTTAATTCTAAACAGTAGGTAAAAGCTGCATCAGTGGTAGAGCAATTTGCCAAAATTCTGTGTTGGCTCAGGGGCAAAACAGAATATTGGGAGTACACAAGCCAGGCTTTGGTGTCTGCACTCAGGCACCTAAAGCTATAACTGCATTAGTGGCTCTTCATTCTACAGCTGCTCTCAGTTGAGGGGACAGTTTACACAGTTGACTTTCTGCCACCCTTTCACCTTTGTCTGCAGATGAAATGCCAAAAGCTGTCTCTTGGAACCACATCTGCAGACACTGAAGCCCCAACTAGATTTTAGTGCTAGTTTTCCTTAAAAACATTACTTTGCTTTTCTGCAGAGTGCATTAAAAAATGGATTTGCAGTGGTAGCCAGTTAGATGTTGGCATATGCTAATTAAATCTGCATTTGTGCATGTAAAGGGGAAGCATTAATCAATTTTAAGTATAAATTTAAGTTCAGGAGATGAGCTAATGCTCAGGTCACTTTTCTTCTGTGACAGACTAGTACAGTTGCTTATAGTGTTGCTGGACCAGTAGAATGTAATGCTCACTTCTTGTCACCTTTGTGATTGTTCCCCAGTGCAACAAGAGAAGGGTTACAGCAGCTTACAGGATGAAGCAGTGAAAATCTTTAACTCCCTTCAGGAAATTGAGACAGTGTCTGACCCCATACCTATTATCCAAGGCATTCTGCAGACCTGCCATGATTTAAAGCCCCTTCGTGATGAAGTGTACTGTCAGCTTATCAAACAAACCAACCACATGCCGCATCCCAACAGTACTGGGAACCTGCACCACTGGCAGCTGATGTCATGTATGAGCTGCACTTTTCTGCCTAGTAGAGGGATTCTGCGCTACCTCAAGTTCCACCTTAGAAGGTAAACATCCTTTTCATTTGCAGCCTGTTACCTTTCTGTCTGCCAATCTTCCAACTGGCTGTTGTAGTTCTCTGTCTCATCCTCCTCCTGTGCAGACATCTTCCTGTGATGTTGCAGCCTCCTACCTTTGTGCACAATTTTTGCTGTCAGTTGTTCTGTTGTGAAGTTTAGATTGGATATAAGGAGGAAGTTCTTTACTGTAAGGGTTGTGAGGCACTGGAATGGGTTGCCCAAGGAAGTTGTGAATGCTCCAGCCCTGGTGATGGTCAAGGCCAGGTTGGACAATGCCTTGGATGATGTGGTTTAGTGGGAGGTGTCCCTGCCCATGGCAGGGGGGTTGGAACTGGGTGATCTTAAGGTCCTTTCCACAATTTGTAGTTTTTCAGTATGTATGTGTTTAACTAAGCACATAGTGCTAGAGTTTGTATTTCTAACATGTTTTGACTTCCAATTTTCATGAACTAAATAATTTACATTTCTTTCCAGTTCTCTTCAGCATCCAATGCAGCTTTCCAAGCAGTCTGCACTGAGGCTGAGCTGCAGCCATGTAGTCTCACTCCATTCATTAATGACAAGAAAGATAAATATAATCTATTTAATTCCTTCCGCGCCAGGAAGGAGCATGATGAAACTTGTGCTAATACACCAAATAGCTATACCAGGGGCTGGTTCTAAGAGATGCTGAGGAATATTCCATGTCACCATTTCATGGTTTTATCACTACAGTTGCAGATAACGTTATACTTAGAACTGCTGGCCTTGGAGGGAAGAGAGCTGTGTACAAGCATCTACTTTCTATCCTCTTGATTCAGAAAAATACTGTAGAAGTGGCTCAAGCACAGCCAGCAAATAAAAAAACACGAGTAAATGAAAAAATTTTACATTTAATTTTATAGTTTTTAATCTCAATTTTGTAAATTGGAATGGTCAATCTGTTATCTTCAGCTGATACTAAACTCCGGAATGTCTGAACTGCTTATTTCATGTGTTGCTGAGAAATGCCACTGAAGTGACCTTGGAATGACTAGTAAGAGCAGGTTGTATGGCTTAGGAAATAAGAGAGTTCATTTTTTTTGTGGTTGCACTTGGCATCAGTATCTCCACTGAACGCTTTACATACAGTAATCCAAATTATATGGTAATGTGTTACATGGTAATTCTGCTTCACTGTATAATGGGTTCTTCTGCTTCTCTTTACAATTAGGGTAAAAGATCTTTTTCCAGGCTCAGAAATAGACAGGTATGCGCAATTCATAAGTGATTCCTTGAAGAGAACAAAGACGAGGGAGTTTGTGCCCTCCCAGGAGGAAATACAGGCTCTTCTCACCCGTGAAGAAATGACCACAACAGTGTACTGCCATGGAGGTGGCTCCTGTAAAATAACCATCAATTCACACACAAGTGCTGGGGAGGTAATGCATTAGTAATGTTACATATAGCTCTAACTAGATGGAAGCACATCTCTCTGTCTGGATATTGGCTTTGTGGAAGGGACTCCCTTTTCCCATTCAACTCCAGTTTCTTGTTACTTTTTTAGGTACAATTTTTTTTTGCTGTGTCTGCAAAGCCTGTAGAGAAAGTTCAGCTTATTCTGCAGGTTCAGAATTAGGCAAGGCCTATGCCCAGGTTGTAGAATATCACTTAACAATTGTGGTGCAGAATCTAAACACTTTTAGTGTTCTGCCCATTGGAAAGGTAATAATTCTGAAGACTTGCTAAAACACTGTTTTCTGGGCAAGTTGAAATTCCAGTTCATAATGTAATCATTCTGGAAGGGATACTGTAACTTAAACATTGGCAAGTCAGAAGCAAGATTTCAGATTATAGTAGGTATGTCTGAAAACATTAGTGCTAAACAGATGTAAAAACAGTAGTAAAGAGTGGAACTGTTATTAGAAGAACCAAGAATGTCATCATGACATCTAAATCTCTTATGTGTCTGTACCTTGTACAGAGTTTTAACTCACCCATCTTCAAAAGTGTAAAGGAGATAGAAAAGGTTCAGAGAAGAACAGCAAGGATGATCATGTACAAGTAATGACTTCCTTGGTCTTTTAGGGTCAGAATTCTTTAATCTGAAAATGAAGTAACTAAGGGAGACATGTGATAGAGGTCTATGAAATTTTGAGTGAAGAGGTACTGATTCTTCCTTGTGAAAGTGTGCATAATACCTACTCTGTGATCTCTCTCCAATTTTGCAGGTGGTTGAAAAGCTGATTCGAGGTTTAGCAATGGAGGACAGCCGTAACATGTTTGCACTCTTTGAACATAATCAGCAGGTGGACCGTGCTGTCGAGAGTCGGGTGATTGTGGCTGATATCTTGGCCAAGTTTGAGAGGTAAAATGTTTCAGAAAACCTATAACTCCTAGTTGAATGTTACACTTAAGCGGTTAAGTGGTAGTGCAGTCCGGTAGTTTTATGCAAAGCAGCTGCAGTGATTCAACCATTCACTCTGATTTGAGCTTCCCTGGTAAGGTTCAAGAACTGTTCCTCACTGTGAGGAAAACCATGTTCACATCTGTTTTGATGAAGAAGCTTTCTTTACTGGGGCAAAATCAGTAGTGCCTTTATCAAAGAATAATGGTTTGCTAGCAGAGCTCAGGCAAGGTTTGCTGAAGTCTGATAACAAACTTGCCAAATTACATCATAAAACGTATATCAGAAGAAGGAGCAAAGATTTGTGCATAGAAATGCAGCTCTGATTTCTTACTGTGGGGTGTGATTTTGTGGCTAGGCATACAAAAAATCCCAGTAAATAGTGCAAGAAGCTGTTAGTGCTAGTGGTTGTAAAGGCAAAAATAAAATTGTTCCAAATAGTGGCAAGGTTGATGTTTTTCACCATCACAAGATTACAGGATCTGATGGAAACAGCAGCTTGAAAATGGGGACTGCTTTGTGTCCTGCCTCAGCTCTTGCATTTATTATCTAATTTTTTTATCAAATATATTTGATAAGAACTTTGAGTCCTTCTGAATCAAATTTTCATGTGACTTAGAGGAAGAAATGGAAGTTACCAGCAAAGTCTGCTGCACTGAGATTGTCCTGCTCAATTAGGTAGTTTTGTATCCTCTCTGTTTCAGAAATCTGGGTGTATCTTCATATTGTGAGTTGCACTGTGGACATACCAGTACTGTGGTGCTCCTGGTTACTGATTTGCTTTCCTCTCACTCTCTTTTCAATATTACAGACTTGCTGGGTCTGAAGAAGAAGAGGAGGAAGGACAGTGGCAGCTGTATTTCAAGCTGTATTGCTTCTTAGATATTGAGAATGTTCCCAAAGATGGGGTGGAGTTTGCCTTCATGTTTGAGCAGGTAAGCTTACTCTGGAAGAATAATTTAATTTCCAGGGTGGCAGAAGCACACAAGAGTATCCAGAAAACTGGCTTCCCTTTGCATTAGGAAATGGGAATGCTTGTTGGAACAGAAGAATTTAATGGGCTGAATTTTTGCCTGGAATCTCCCAAGCAGATAGACTGTGAAGTTCTCTAGAGAATAGGAGTATTAGAACAAAAGTAAGAAAAATGAACAAGGGCTTAAAAAACCTTGAACACCAATGATAATAAAATGCTTTTAAAATTTAATTTTGAAAGATACAGAAATTTGGATAAAGATTCAAGAAGAATGATTAAAACTAGCTGCTTTCAAGAACATAGGTGTAAAATAGGAAAATCTGGCTATCTATCTGCACATCAGCTCACAAAACCAGCACGTCCTTGGGGTGTTACAGGAATTGACTGAAAAAGAAAAATCTGTCTTTTGGGCAGTTTGTTTTGATGAACAGAGAGGCACTAGAAGAGTGGTACAGAAAAAGGAAAAGAGAATGTAGTTGACAGTATTGATCTGCTGAGTAATCGTTTTATGTCCCTATGCTTCATAGCACAATGATGCTGGTGAGGTGGGAGGTCACACTGGTATATGAAATAACCTTGCAATTAGAGATGCAAAACTAAACTGACTGGAGTACTCAGCTTTATAATTTGTCCCATCTTTATTACTTCTAATGAACACTGATCTTGCCTTAGAAAATTATAGCTATTGAAAATTAATTAATATGTGTTAAAGGGGCAGTGTCTTTAAGATTGAAATCTTAACTCTCTGATAGTCAGATGGTTGGCATGTATTTCACACAGCCAGTGGTTCCCTGAGAAGGCTTTTTTGAAATAAAGATTAAATATTGTTAACTAGAGAATGTCTAGGAAACAGTCAGGAACAAGATATCGTGGTACTCTGTAGAAACTCAGTTGCACCAAACTCCCTGTTGACAAGGCTTTCAGTCTATGTAGCTTTTACTAGCAAAGAGGAGTGGAAGAGAAGTAGCAGTAGGAGTAGATGTTATCCACACATTAGATGGATGTAACAAAAAAAAGCATGTAAATATATTTAACAGAAAAACAGGCAAAAGGAAGCAAGAAGACTGGGGAAGACATCAGGTGAAAGAGAAGGAGTTGGAAGGTGCTAATGTGCAATGAGACTGAGATTAAGAGCCTTGAGTTTGTTATATCTAACTTTCTGGTGTTGCATATAATCTCCGCATAGGAGCTATAGCTGGTACTGCGCTAAACAAATTGCCTCAATTTTGGTCTCTCCCATCTGCTCCAGACTTTACAAGTCCTCATTGTAAGACTTTCAGTACAGGATAGGAGCCCCTCAGAGATCTCTGTCCTGTGCAGGCTTGCAGAACTATGTGTTCCCCGCACATCAACCAGTTGCAAGCTGATTTCTTTATTATAATTTCTGCTCTAACCTTCAGAGTTGTCTTTCCTGCTAGGAAGGACAGATGCCAGAGGAATCTGTACATGGATCCAGCTGTGAATAAATTGTGCTTCTGCTTTCTAATGAGTTTGGGGGACTTTTTGTTTCTTTGTAGGCTCATGAAAGCCTCATAGATGGTCATTTTCCTGCCCCAGAGGACACTCTGCAGCGCCTAGCAGCTCTACGGTTGCAGTATCTTCATGGAGATTATTCTAAAATAAGTTGGACCCTTGATGGAATCTACCCAGTTAACAGGTTAAAATCCAAAATACTGCACTCAACAAAGAGCAGTGGCACTACCAGTCATACTCTGGAGAGGAGACGAACCAGCTTCCTTGAGGGGACATTGAAACGTAGCTTCAAGACAGGCTCTGTAAAGAAGCAGAAGGTAGAAGAGGAGCAGATGATGGAGATGTGGGTAAAGGAAGAGCTTTCAGCTGCTCGGGCAAGCATAGCACAGAAATGGACCAAGCTGCAAGGACTCTCTCAGCATCAGGCCATGGTGAAATACATGTCCATTGTAAAGGAGTGGCCAGGTTATGGGTCAACTCTGTTTGATGTTGAGGTAAGTGATGTATAAATTCATGTTTCTGCTACCAAGAAGAGTCATCATTCTGGAGAACAGATGCAGCTGTGTGTACTACATTGCTCAGCAGCCAAAGGGAATTTTGGGAAGCGGCTGCATTTTGCTGTAGCAAGCTTAGGGTGAGCCTACAGTACCACGTAACTGAAGAGGTGAGGCACAGAGCACACAGGGTAAACAAGCTGGTGCATCCTGGTAAATGGACAGAGACAGTGGATTCCTACTTTGTTAGAAGAGCAGTAAAATTTGGGAATTTGGGGTGGGGGCCTTAAGAAGATGGTGGTTGTTGAAAACAAAAGTGAAACAAAGCTCTGTTGTCCCTACTGGCTGCTCAGCAGAACGCTACAACAGAAACTGCTCAGATGGTGTCAGTCAGACCACTTCTAGCGCAAGAAGGCAGTTTTGTTGCTGGCTAGGTCGATTACCATAGGAAGTTGCTTGCACTCACTGTATTATCTGTAAAATACTAAGAGGAACATTGACTTCCTAAATCACTTGAAAAATCTGGTGAGAGCTGTGAGCTATTATGTTGTTTATTGCTTAACTAGTATTTGACTCACAGCCATCACTTCTAAGTCTTTGCAGCAGGAGTGCCTACAAGATTCCTTCTGCAGACATCCTATTTTTTTCTATTAGGATGAAGACTTGAGATGTCCTGTAGGAGCCAGAGATAGAAGACTTTACCTTGATTCAAAGACTGGGTCACTGAATTTGTGCAAAATTTCTTGTTTTTCTTTCTGCAGTGCAAGGAGGGTGGATTCCCAAATGATCTCTGGCTTGGAGTTAGCACTGAAAATGTGTCTGTCTACAAACGAGGGGATCCTAAACCACTAGAAACTTTTCAGTATGAGCACATTGTTTTCTTCGGAGCACCACAGCCTAACACCTTCAAAATTACAGTGGATGAGAGAGAAATGTTCTTTGAAACATCCCAGGTATATGGAAGCACAAGACATGTTGCATGTGCAGCTTTACTGGCACTTCAGCAAAGCTCTTGTTTCACAGGACTAGACAAGTTTACATGCAACAACTCTTGCTAAATGGACTGGACAGCCAAGGAAAAAGATGAGGGGAGCTTAAGGCTGAAGTGTCATGGTACCTCTTCTGGAATAGAGGGATTAACAGGAAAAAAGAAATGGTGCCGGTTAAAAAGTGAATGAGGTTGAATGGTTTTCCAAAGCACTGGGAATTTCCAGTTTGGGGTGCACGTGTGCTTGTTTTTTTCATTCCCTTCCAGTATATGAATGGGGAGTTCAAAAATGCCAAAAAAGTTTAGTAGCATTAAAGTTGTTTTTCTTTGAGCTACAATCCTTTGAAGTGTTGCCACAATAGAGCACAAACTTGCCAAACATTTCTCTCCTTTCTGTCGTGTTCACATTTAGTACTACATGCAAAGTTTGTAGTGCCATGACTTTAGACAAGAGAAATATTTTGGAATGGAATCAGTGATACTAGTTTTTAATGTGCTTATCCTCTCTTATTTTATACCCTCTCTAGGTGGGCGAGATAATAAAGATCATGAAAGCATACATCAACATGATTGTGAAGAAACGCTGCAGCGTCAAATCAGCCACCAGTGTGGACAGTCATGCCAGCATCTGGACTAGGTGATACAAATGAACTGCCACACAGAAGAGGCAGTTGTTTGATGGTTAATATTTGCAGCTTGCCAGCACAAGTGTAGCAAAGATGTTTTTTAAAAACTCCATTTGCCTGACTACTGTATTTCAAAACTGAAGTGACATCTACAGAACCACAGGATTTGCACCTCTGCCCAAAGACAGTAAAGAGTAACAACTGTTGTTAAATATTAATGACCCAAAACTTGTTTTCCCTTTGCTTGTCTGATGAACAATGTACCTTAAAGAAGCAGTCAGAAGCATCCTCCTCTTCCTGCATCTCTGCTGCTTTCACCTGTCATACTGGCAGAAAAATTCACAAGAATCTTTTCTGCACTACAGGAGACAGACTTGAGCTTCCTTATGAATTTCCAACAGGCAAAAATCTGCAATAATGGGATCTCAGCATGATCTGCTAAAACAATATGAGGTTTTATTTATTTTGCAAGCAGCTCCAAACTAGAAGTCACTGTGGGCTTTTTCTTCAGGCTATACCAATGATCTGATCTGGTCTTAAAAGAAAATGCCTTTGAAAAATTGAAGCCAACTGGGCCAACTAGTTGGTCAAACCCTACTTGAGAAAGCATTAAACAAACATAAAACCACCCAGTGTGATTCTTTCCCTTCCAATATAAGTTCACAGGTACACAACTGTAAAAAGTGGCACTTTAAGTTAAAATTCTAAGTCCTCCAACATAGGAGAAAACCTTTGGGAGTAACACCACTGAAACAGGTCAGCAGGTGCCATTCTGAGAACATTCCAAGCAGCACCTAATGCCTAAAAATGAATGACTGCCTTTCCCCCATAGAACTGAGGAGGTGAGACTGATTTAGCTGCATCTCCAAAAGAGCTGCTCTTTACAAACTCCAGGTTTTGGATGGAGGTCAGGGTTTTTTATAGTGAGCAGCCTGCCTGTTTTAAGTTCCTTCTTTCTCTGTATGGGATTCTAGGATGACTGGGATTCCTTAACTACAGTTTTAAGTTAACTGTTTCCTGCTGAGCAAATAGGTGCCTAGATAAATTGTTACAGACAAGATTCTCACTCTCCCTATACTACTGTAAGCAGATGCCAAACCTTTCATCCTCCTCCCAGTTCTAATTGGAACTGCTCCCATCAGTGAATCCCCAAATCCACTTCCAATCTCCTCTAGGTCCCTCATCATAAGCAAAACTTGAAAACAATGCTGTTTTGCCAAAACAACTGCTTCTTGGAGGGTTTTACAGCTACTTGCCATTTGAAGAAGCAGATATTTTTTTTTCTCAGTGAAAGATCAGAGTCATCTTCAGTCTCTTGACTTCAGAAACTTGAGTTCATTATTTAAAACAATATTCAGTATCAGTCACATAAATCGCTTGCATCAGTGATCAAGAAACTTAGTGGCTAGCCATTTACTATGACCCTTGTCTAGTCTTGGGATCCCAGAATGCAAAGACCCATTCAGTGTCTTAATGAAACTGAAGAGCTGTGTGTGATGTGGGCCTTGTTCAGTGTTTGAAATCAGACATGTCCAGTTCTGTAGAAGTGACAGATAAGACCTGTTAGCTATGAACTAGAAACTCAGTAGGAAAAAACCCTAGGAGTCAGTATGCAACAGCTTCTGTTTGAATTTGTCATCAAATTGTGCCATGTCACTAATACTGTGACACAGAACACTGTAGTTTTGAGGTTGACAGTACAAGAAGCCTCCCTATACAAAACTCATGCTTTGCTCTCATTTCCACTGCACTGCAGCATGTGCAGACACTGTCCACTTGCCACACAACCAGTCTAAGAGGACAGCCACTGCTGTACATTGTAACTTCAACTGGAGTTTTGCCTTAAATAGCTTTACGGAAGGATCCTACAAACATCCCCTGCTTGTCACAAAGAATGAAAAGTTAACCAGGTCATGAGTGAGAGAGAACAGGAATGCAGAGGCAACCTGATAAGCAACTCTTCATATCTGTCTGTACACTGACTAGATCTCTTTATGTATCAGAATAGCCTTGATTATCCCTGTCCTAACTCTGCACTAGCTCTGTGTTCTGGCTCTTGGGTTGCTGCAGGCAGCTTGAACCCACTTGGAAATGTAACTCCCATTACTATTTGTTGTACTTTTGCTTATTTCTATTACAGAATTCCTTCTGCTGTCTTTTTTAATTTGTAACTGGCTTTACAAGATGAAAGTTTAATAAATTATTGGATTGCACAGGCTGTATTCAATCACGAACATTGTGTGCTCATGTTAAGATGCTTAGTCAGAGCTCTAATACTCAAAACTTGTAAGTGGGCATCAGTGGCATGAGGAGACAACAGCCCTCCCTCTCAGAAGCAGATTTTGCCTTTGTGATGAAGCTTGGCACTACAGAGGGGAGGCCTTGGTTCCAGCTTCAACTGCTCACTCTGAAGTTTGGTTGCACCTTTGTGTATGTTCTGTATGAGCTCAAGGAACTGGTTCTGAAACAGTTACTATGGTAAAAGCCGAACAAGGAATTAATCAGCTCCAAAGGCCTGGGCTGCAGATCATCTCCATCAGGTTAGAGCTTCATTCCTGTCTTCCATACATCAAAAGTCACTAGTAATAGACAATCCCCCTAGCTCAAACAAGCTGCCAGCTGCACTTCTCACACAATAGCATGATCCAGCCATGGTGTTCACCTAAGAGCATGTGTCACTGAAGTGGTAAATCTGGATTGGGGCAGATGAGCTGTCAGCAAGACAGACAGGCTCTCCACTAGCAGACAAAAGTTCCCTCAGTCCATGCACAGGTACGGAAAGCAAGCAGTGATGAGTAACCTCCATTAATACACTGTCATCCCTTGATCAGATACTCCAAGAGCTTTGGGGCCCTGGAGATAGTGCTGTGCAAGTTCATCTCCATCTGTTCACAGATTTTTAGTTTTTCCATCCTTACCACTTTGCACAGACATGCCAGGTCTTTCTTTGAGGCTGGAACTGCCTCTGCTTCCTTAGGCAATTGCTTTTCTTTTGTCAAGTGCTACACTACTTTCTGTGTACCTTCAGAGACACACCAGGTCTGCCTTGTTTCTGCTTAGGAAGCCTTAAGCCACAACAGGCAGCTACTGCTTGTTGGGGTGGAGGAGGGTGTCAAACCCAAACACAGGCTGCTTGGCCAACCTACTGTCCTGTATAGCCCTTGTGTGATGAAGCACCAATGCATCAGAGCCCACATACCCATGCCTGCCCTGCACACTGCTGCTGGGCCCCAACTACCTGCAGCTGAATGTTTTCTGGGCGCTGAACAGTGCAGCCAACCCCCATCACCATGGGTTAAAGCAGGTGGTAGCCAGCCAGGTGCCCTTGTTTGCAGCTGTTGAATTTCAAACTTCACTTGCTTCATCTAATGCATCACTATCATGACAACAAACATACACTGCTGCAGGCCCAACACGACCATGATAACATGCATGACTTCATTGACAACTGGTTGCAGTTAATAACTGCCCAAGTCAATGGCTGACTCACAGCATTCTCTCATTCCCTTGTTACTTCTGCTCTATCACCCTGCCAGTGTGATGCAGTCCCTGCTGACCTCCACCCTGGTATTCCCTTAACAGTTAATTCAAGTTTATATGGTCTAACATTCATTTCATATGAAAGAGTTTCATGCCAAGGGGTGGGTGTAAGGCTCTGGAAGAGGGTATAATTTATAATCAGCACCTACACCACAAGCATGAAGTGGTTTATACACAGAATCACAGCTCCGGACTGTAGTGACAGGACAAGGGGTAATGGGTTAAAGCTTAAACAGGGAAGGTTTAGATTGGATATGAGGAAGAAAT
>JBCJKH010055041.1:10526-26160 GCA_039877255.1 Loriculus beryllinus | reverse complement strand
TATATGTACCATTATAGGTGTACCTTTGTAGGTTTAAAGAACACCTGCCTAAAATGAAATATCTTAGGACATATACTTCCTAAATAAGTATTTAAAACCTGTCTATGCAGTGCATAAAAACATATTATGTATGCAACTATGTGGTTTTAAAAATACTTGACTGATATTTGAAATATGCTACTGTAACTATAAAACACCTTTTTCTTTTTTTTTTTTTTTTTTCCCTATGAAATTCTGTCCTTAAAGAGCTTTTGGAGAAGTCACTCGCACTTTTAAACAAAAGCCAAGAGCTCACTGAATTCATAGAAGAATTCAAACATGAGGGGCCAAATGTAAATCCAGAGCTGATCCAGGGAGCCCACAGCAGCTGTTTGAAAATCGACAATCTGCTTGAAATGCTACAAGACAGGAGACGGCAGCTGGACAAATTCCTTAAACATCAGCGTCAAGGACTGGAGCAGGTTCTGCAAATTTGTTTGTGGCACCAGCAAGAGAACCAGGTAAGATATATAGTAATGAAGTCATAGTAAAAAAAAGTAGCTCTTGTTTTATAGTAGAGACTATTACAGAAAAGGAGCTTAAATTTAATGTTTTGTACCTTCCTGTCTAACAAACTAGAGCTGAGTTATTTTGAGGGTTTTGTAAATGGGCTAAATTTTGTATGGACCTCTGACAGAACAGTCCTGCTTGTAGTCATTCTCTAAGTTTCCTTCTTTGCCTCTGAAATAAAGTTCCTCCCTATATTGGAGGAAAATGTTAGAAACTGTTAGCAGTAGTCTGTTTTGTAAAAACTAACTTTGCTGGTGAGATTGTTCAAGATGAGAAGCACCTTATTTAACACAAATTTTGCATGGGGACAACAGAATTGTTGAGGTACACAAGCAAGCTGACAGCCTTATTTCTGGAGCACTCAATATCAGTAGCTGCCAGAAACTGAGTGAAAGCTACCGACTTAATGATTTGATAGAAAAAGCCCCAAACAACCAGATAAAAATAGTATGGTCTTCTGCAAGTGTCATAATCTCAGTATATAGTTATAAAATAACATCTGACAAAAGTACTGAAAAACAAGATCTGTGGCATAGAAGACTACATCAGTTTCTGTGAAAATCATTAGAAACCATCTGTGCTTGCTTAGAAATACATATTATTGCTGCTGTGACTGGTTTTGATTTTTCAATATCACCATACAGCTATATTATGAAAGATCCTCAAACAGAAATGTTGTTTCAATATAATGTATTCTCATAAATTTACAACAGCTACAACTGTTGTAAAATATGTTGGAAATCTGTTCTATTTCATTAAAAAAAAAATAATTCTTCCTTTACATTAAAAAGTATTAGATATTGCTACAATTGCCTTAGCATGCAGTGTTATTCCACAGTATACAAATATGGAGGGACATTCAGAATGGAAACATTTTGGAAATATCTTGCTGTTGAAGAGTAAGAGATGAATATGAGGGGGGGTGTTTTGGAGCCAAGCACATTTCTTAAAAAAACAGCCAAAGAAAAATACAAAGAACCCCAGAAAACAAAAAAAATAGCAAAAAACCCCACTTCCCCAACCCCAACCAAACAAATCAGCCTCCCCCCCCCCCAAATCCCCCAAATTCCTCAAAATTCATATTTCCCAGGATGCTAAATACCATGATTTCATAAATTTTACTGGGGAATTCTATTTGTCCTCATCACTTAAGGGATAAGATATCCTTTAGTGATTATGTTTGGGAATAACCAGCTAGAATTCACCCTAATTTAGATGGGATTGAAGATGATTTTGCAGTGAATGTTTGTTTTCTGTGTATGTTTCCATTTCCTTTCAGGTATGTGCTCAGGTCATGAAAAGTATGTATAGAAATTGTTCTTCTACTGGCAAGTTTTCTGATAAGAGAGGGGCTACTATTCAACTGCCTGTTAAATATGCTTATATCTGCATCCAGTTTGAGGCTGGTATACATGGGGACAAATTAAAATAGTTTTTAATATCATGCTTGTCAGAATATACTTGCTTAATATCTGTATTAGAGTAAAATCTGGTAGAATGTATGATTTGTACATGTATGGACAATTAATTTGCATTCATCATGGACAAATAATATATGCACATGTAAGTACAGACACTGGAAAATTAAGTTTTAGAGACTTTAGCTAAAATTTTTCTTTGCCCTCTAACGCATTATATATGTATCTCTGAGTCATGACAGAATTTAAACTCTCAAAGCCTCTGAGCACATATGAAAGCTAGTATTCCAATCTCTGTACATGAAGACATCTTGATGAATAATGGTGCTACATATGCAAGAACAGCATATTGAACTCCCACTGACATTAATGGGGGTTCAGGGGATACAGAGAAAGCAGACTACTGGAGATGAGCTCTGCTGTGTAAGATCTAAGAGTGGATTTTTGCTCTTTCTCATTTTGCTATGCTGCATAATCTTGGGTTACTTTTTTAAAAGAAAAGGCAAGAAGCTGCAGAGATCACTACTTATTACCTGGTTATGAAGAACTAAAAATGCAGCACTTTCCCTTAATCTCTAATTGGAGCTTGCTGATCTGGTAGTCCTGATTTTAACATGTAACATTTCTTTTTCAGTATTTTCAATATGTGAAATTGTACTTATTTTGTTTCCTTTATGGAAGTGTCAGCATCATGCTTTCTGTTAATCTCTTTCATTAGTAAAAATCAGAGGCAGATCGGCCTATTTTGTGCATAATTAGTTATCTTTGGAAGAAGATTCATGAAAGTAATTTTTTTTAATTGATCCAGTCGTGCATATAGGAGACAAAATTATTCATGGTACCTGGTCACATTAAAGGCAGAAATAAGAGCTGAGTAAAACTCTCACATTTGCTATCTGGACAGGTATAAGGGAAACATTTTCTTGGTATAAGCCACAGTTCCCGTTTCTATTTAATTTTCATTAAAAGTAGTTTAAATAAAAATATCAAGTAGTGAAGCTTAGTGAACTAGACTGTAACTGGAATTTACACAAAAATTGCAGGGCATTCTTTGCTTGTAGACCTTGCATAGTAAATTGATAGGTTTATGATCTTATTTACCTAGAAGGATTTCTGTATGGCAGGTTATGGAAAGATTCTGTTGTTTCTTTGTTTGAAAGCCAAATTCTGTAATTATAAACAGTGAATTTTTGATTTTAGCATCTGATAAAGAGAACCTGCAAACCCAAATGTGTAAGTGCACACAAATGAAAAGAAATGTACAGCAGTAGCTAGTGTGTAGATAATTGTCTAAACATGGGCTAGATCTGCTGGTGGTGCAGTCATTGTTTTTTTTTTTTTTTCCCCAATAGTTGGTACTCAGCATAGTGCTGCTACTGACAGCTAGAATGAAAACATTCAGTTTATCTCAGTTTGGAGGCATACCTGCAGATTGTCATCTAACTTATGACGCTATTTGTATCATCAAAATGTTGTATGAAGTTCCTCTGTGAAGTTCGGACTTCATGTTTTATTATAGCACATTTTGCAAAGGTGTTTTTCATAAATATAAAAAAAATACTAATTTACAATGAATATTAAGACATTTAGACCTAAATAGATTTAAGTTATTGAAAATTACAATCAGATCAATTTAAGATTAATTCTCTGCTACTTCTGATGAAATCGTGGTGCCAGTGAACTTAGCAGTGATTTTGCCAATATTTTAATTATGGCCAATGCTTCTCCTCTGTGTTTTTCCAAATGTCTGATTGCCTACCCTGTTTCTCCTGACAGTGATAACTTAATTGCTCTTACTAGTCTTGCATATATGGGCCCACTTAATTAGATTCCCAGACTTTAATCCTATGTAAAAAAAAAAGCCACACATCTTGAAATCAAATTGGTTTCTGACATCCTGTCAAGTGCACTCCATTGTTGGTCAGTCATAATCCTTGCTTAGAGTGAATATATTCATGTTAAAGTATGCATGTACCAATATGGAGTACTTTGTTTTAATATTCACAATTGAAACAATTATTCTTGTTAGCTGATATTCTAAACAAGTTCTGCTTTTGGGAATATTGTGTAAACAAAGTTTTTAAAAAAAACCAAAAACCCAACAAAAAAACCCCAGCCCCCCAAAACCCCCCCAAAAGCCCCAAAACCAAAAGGCTAAAAAAATACAATGCTTTTGTCTACATAGGCAAGAAACTTCCTAAATGAAACAGACTGTTCCACTATAACTTCAATGCTTTTGTTGACAGGTATACATCACCTTTGGTGGTGGCTGGGTTTTTTATTTCCAGGAACTTTTACAGTCCTCCACAAATATGCTATAGCAAGGCACTAGTAGCTACTCTGGGACAATGCAATACCAACAATTCTCTTCCCATAAAAGATTATTTTATGATTCCTTTGCTTTATAAGGCTGTACTTGATCATAGAAAAATCACTAAAGCCTGGACTTTAACCTGAAGTGCTGCATTTTTCTTTAAATATGTGTTTGTGATCCAGTTTTGCCCTAACTTCTTGTTGATAAAATTAGACAACGATGCTTCACTGGCAATATTGTGAAGATAAATGCATTGAGGATTAGGGAAAGGCTTAGCTAGTATTGTTATAAAGAGAATGAAATATCCCCAGGGTGAGCAAAGGCAGATCTGTATTGTCGTCACGATGCCTTCACATACTGATGATAAAAATATTATTTGAGATTTCAGAGAGTAAGTAAAGCATCAGCCACTCAAATGCAGTGGTTATTGTAATGAAAAAAAAAAAACCCAAAACAAAACCCAGCCCACCCTGTCTGGAGTTTAACAAAATCAGCTTATGATGAATATACAGAGGAAATTATTTGAGACTAGCTTATCCTGGAGTTTAAAGTAGGCATGTCAAAATATACAGTGCAGGCTGCTTGAGTTCAAATTTCCTGAGGTAAGTTAAGCTCAGATTTAATTCATGGCATATAGGCATATGTGTTTAAATACACGCAGGAAAAAAGGAAGTGAAACACAGTTTTTCCTAGTGGGAATAATTTATAGAAAAAAGGTGTTTTCCTTAATTTCTGCTTTCTACTATATCTGCCCCCCTCTGTAGTTGTGACAGACACAGCTGGTTCCAGCCAGCTTTACAACCACCCCACCACAGTGCACAGCTGAGCCCATAAGCAAGGCTGATGAGACCTCTGTTAAAAACTATTTGAGAAAGGGTAAAACATTGCACAGACATAACGAGGAACGAGGGGAAAGAAGAAAGAACATGAAACAATGCTGTGAACACCAAGGTCAGTGAAGGAGGAGGATAGGGACGAGGTGCTTCAGGTACTAAAGCAGGTATTCCCATTCACTCTGTGTACATTTTGGAAGAGACTACACCACAGCAGGCATTCCCTTTCCCCTAGTTCTTTTATTTGTAACTGAAAATGTTTACAACACATTTTAAAGGTTCTTTCATATTTAGAATTGGTTAAATGTATTAGAAACATCTTCTACATGAACAAATAAAAAGATTCATAGTGTGCTGTTAAAAGCTGCAGTACCTAGAGTAGGAAGTAATTCTTAGTGTGCCATATACAATTTAAGTATAGCAGTTATTTTTTAGACTGAGAAGTTTGGAGGAAGTCTCCTTGATATTAATAACTCATTCAGACTACTCTTTTAAAATACAAAGCTTCACTCAGGAATTCTTGCCATGTGTTGTTTACAAAGAAAGTGAGAGGTACCTACTATGAATCAAGCAGAAATAAATGCAAGTCATTCTGTGCAATTTAGAAGTTATTCATGTATAGATCATATTTTGCTGCTAAAGTAAGTCTAGAAAGGGATATTTTTAAGTTAATGTGATTCTAGGAAAACTGTGCAATATCTTTACCATGTTATAACCCATGTCTATTTGATTTTGCTTTTACTGTGTTAATTTATAATTTGGTCATACTGGATTAATAATTTTTTTGGATGTTTTGTTTTAACTGCAGTCCTTTCCTTCTGTATTTATTAACATTTTAAATTTTACAAATTGAACAAAAGCATGAACATTAGGAATGGAAAATTAGAAGAATGAAAATTAGGGCTTCATTTGTTCATGTAACTGGTACTCATTAAAAAAATGGACAGTTATTTTTTAAATTCATAACTGACTGAATTTTTTATTATTTAGGTAACATCCTGGTACAAGAAAAATATCAGGGGTTATTTTCACAAGCAAAACTTAGGCTCATCTCTATTGGAAAATGAAGAGTTACTTCAAGAGCTTGAAGAAATGGAAGTCAAAGTGAAAGTAAGAAATATGATGATTGATCAGTGAAGCAATTTAAAAATTGATAGCAAAACATGAACTTGTGCATTTAATAAGCACGTATAGAAGTAGATGGTATGTGTGCATAAGATTTATATTTCTAAAGGTCTAAGAAGATATTTTTTTATTTTACTACTTTTAATGCAGGCCTCCATGTTTGTCAGTGTTTTTCTCATTTAAAACTTTGAAAGTGATTGGTAAGGTAAAAGAGGAGTAATCCTTGATGTTTAGTGGTTTTTTCAGTTCAGTGATAAGTTCCAGACTGGTAGTTTACATATTAGACCATGCTGCAAAAAATAAAGAAAAACAATTTTATTAGAATATTACAAAATTTTAATGTTCATGAAAAATAAAATACCAGCCACTTCTACCATAATTCATTGTGACTGAACTGTGTACAGGATTGGAAGAGGTATTCACCCATTTATTTCTTGGGAATCAAAGTTATAAAAATACTATTTTCATTGTGAATATCAGTTTTTTGAGAAAATAAATTAGTTACTGTCACTAATAATGGCAAGACAGGATTGAAGAAAATGTTGGTACATATATATATACATACACATATAAAATGGATATTTGTATGACCTAAATTACATATATTTAGAACCTTTTTTGAGATACCTCAGTCATGCTGTCATGAGGTATGTGCTGTTCCTGGGTGAGGAACTGATTTTCAAGCAGTTGTGTTTGGCTCTAGTTGTGATAGCAACTATCAGGTTTCAAATCTGCACAGGTATCAAATCTTCACAGTCATGTTTCTTTGTAAGCTTTGTAGCTGAATATCAGCTTTGTAAGCTTTGTAGCTGAATATCTGAAGTTTGCCTGTTTGCATAATTTATAGTTAACTGCTTCAGGGTTGCCATGTATGCAGAATAATATTTCTAATGCTTCTTCAACCAGCATGTCAGAAAACACATTTACTTCATCTAGGGAAGATTAGTATGAAGGCCTAAATTCTGTTGCAAAGCTTTTACAGACCTATGGCACAAGAAAAGCAGAAGTAGCAGGCAGTAAATGAGTAAACTGTATTTCCAGAGAAAGAGGGACACATAGAAATGTTTGAGGTGTCCTAAAGTATTGCTGAATTTTAGAACCAGCGAAATGGTCATTACTCTTCCACACATTCTGTACTGAAAGGCTATTCTTGTGATTTGCTGTCTGAATTAGCAATGATACTGTAAGTGTAGAAAAGAGAACAATATGCATTATGATTTTGTCTAATAATCCTTTTCATGGTTGAGCATACAGAACCCAATGTTATAATAATAACAGTTATTATTATGTTTTCAACTAACAGTTCTCCCATACATTATGTTACAGATGATTCTTATCATCTCACTGAATTGCCTTTTTTCATCTTAGGATCATTCAAAAATGTTTAGCATTAAAAGTTTTTCTTATACATCCATGTAAATTAGGACTTAGAATATCTTATTTTTAGCTTTCTGCTTTTCTTACTGGCAGCACGTTCTAGTAGAGGGAAATTAAATTCTTGAAGTGGATGTTACTGAACATGTTGGTTATGATTATGATATGCAAAAATCGTGACCAAATTGAACTGCAAATATTATTTAGAATGCAAAGCTATGGGGTTTTGGGCATTGGTTTTTACAGCACTGAACTGCAAACATTGAGACTAGAATAAAGGAGGACCCTGACATCTTGATTGTAAAATTCACGTAAGGTGTACCAATCAAATGTGTGTTCCAGTAATGTTTTTTAGATAGCAGAGATTAATATCTCTTAATATCACTGCGCAAAGTAATGTTTTACTTGTATGGTTTGCCTGCATGAAATACCGAACAACCTAGAAATGAACTTGGCCTTTTTTGCTCAGTCTAAGCAAAACCAAGCTTATAAGATATATCTGCAGATGAAATTTCCTAAACCTTTGGCAACTCACAGGCTTTCAGCATTTGATCGGTAATCTAAAGTATTTCGACTTGTATGTATTTTGGAACTGTAGCCCTGCTACTGTGTGAGGTATTCATTCTCTTTGAGAAGCTGTTGACCAATTCCACACAAAATTTCAGGGAAGGCTAGTGAAGAACTAGGTACAGTTTTTAAGAAATGATTTTTCTAGTGTCTAGTGTATGTTCTAATAAATAAATAAATAAATAAATTGAATACTGTGCATTGATTTCAGAGTGAAAGGTAATTTACAGAAGTCTTCAGAAATTTTATCAATTCAGTTACCTATTTTATCAGTTTGTGTAAGAAAATATGGAAATGGTTGTAAATAACTTTTCAGTTTATATTCAGGAAAATCTCTCAGGACTACCTTACACAGTACTTGGCTAATTAATGAAATAGATTCCTTTTCTGTAACTTGGTCATTGATAAACTAGTCTTAAACTACTTTTGGAGTTTTGTATCAGGATCTAATGTGACGTAAATAAATCTTTTGAAGAAATATTTTATATGTGTCCTGTCAGTGTGAAGGTATGGTGAAACACTTCTGTGTAATAGACATGCAGAGCAAGTATACGTGTTCTCAGAGAGTAAGATATTAATATGAACAGGACAAGTTATTGAGAGGTTAGCCTAATGATTTACGGGATTAACAACTTGCTTATGTGGTTGGGCTGAGAGAAGACAGGAGTATAGCTTATTATGTTCTCAGGTTGGTATCTTCTCTTGAACCTTATCTTGCTAAGAGATGAAACCACTGAAAACATTATTGCTATCTTGTACAATAATCAAGACCAAAGATAAAATCAAGGATTCATAATTGGAATAAAAGTTCTCAGTCTTCTCAAATATTAAAAGGATCCTTCTGCTTCCCTCCTTCCAACTCCTTTTCCTCCCCTTCCTGTTCCCCTTCACTCTTTCCCCGCTTCCCTCAAGGTCTGAGAGGAGAGGCAGATTTAGGGACTTGTGTTTCAATGGAAATATCTGCTGTCACTGATTAACTGCTTTTTGTTACATTTCTGTTTGTATTGGAGGTACTTGGCATGGTAAAAAAGAACTGATAGCACCACTTAGTGGCCAAATAACTTGAGATGAAGAAATTGTATGCTAAATTGTTTGCATTTTAGCTACTTTCTGCCACTTTTCAGGACTGCACAATGCTGGAATCAGTCCTCCTTCTAATAAAGATTACTAGGCAGATGGAGAGCCTTCTTTGGTTTATAGATCTGTGTGCTTACTGGATCTGGAGTAGCCATGCTAGGTAATCAGACACTCCAATGAGGTTTCAGGATGGTTCTTACTCACCAAATCAGATATCACTATCAATAGTATTAGTTGTTTTATTTGCTGAAATTAACATAAGGATTGAGAATATTGGATTTACCTGCTTTCTTCCCTTAGATCTCACAGCTGATGCTTATATATATGAAAAAAATTATTCTGTAATTAAATGTTTGCCTGGAGGTTTCTCCTCTCTCTGTCCTCCTCGGGTGGCCATGCTTCTTTACCATTTTCTGCATGGATGCAAACTCAGGCTATCCAGTTCTTGCCAGTTTTCCTGAGACTGTCATTCCATAGAGGAGTTTGACAAGCGTTGTAATTCATCTGCATGGCAGATGTTTTAACACACTCCTTTACTTTGACAGCTAGAACAAAGCATATAAAGAGAAAGAGTTTTTCTTTATGGCAATTTTATTTTTACCTAAACATTCATCTTTTGTATGCAGCAAATGCAAATCTACATTCACCTGTCATGTTCTTCGCACTGTCTGATTTTCCTGTAGTGTCATCTCACTGCCTTGGGAGAATGCTCTTTTTCTACCTGTAATTATTCTGTTAATGGTGTGGGTGAGTTTTTTGTTTCATTTATTTTTGGTTTGATATTTTTTTTTTGGTATGTCCTTCTCTGTCCTGGCATTATTTTTTAACATTGAACAGTTTTCTGGGAGGTGATTGACTTTGAAATTCTTTTTCCTCTTTCTGTCGAGTTTATCACGTATTCTGAAAACCTCATATTTTTGTACTTAATTGACTTGTGGCTTAATTGCTAGATTTTCTACTATATGGATCACAATCTGAAGTCAAATAGATGTGTTTCAAGGTTTTCTCAGTTTAAATCTAGAACATTCCAGTGATTAATTTTACATAACCTTTCAGGTTTTAATCTGAAGTTAGAATTTTTAAGGAAGAAATATTTATTGTGTATACCAAAAAAAGCCAATTTATCCTGCAATAGTTGTTTAATAACAAGATGATGTTGTAGGTTTGTTGTTTGTTCTTTTGTTTTCTTCAGGCTTATGCTAGGTATTTGCTGAAGCTACAAAAAGATCAAATATTTTAGACTTAAAGCCACAATAGTTCTAATTCATCAGTTTCAATACTCTTGAAAAATCATGGAACCTAGAAAGAATTCCTTTTCTTTGCCAAATGGAATAGTGAAAGCAAGTGTTTAAAGGACTTACTACCACAAGGAAAAGTAAGAATGAGCTAAGGAGAGGCATTGAACATAGGCACGTAGACTGCAGTGTGTCTTTAATAGGACAGAGGATTTCCCAAGCACTTCTTGGAAAATTGAAAAGTCAAGGTAATAGTAGGCTTTGTGTTCCTTTCAGGGAAAATGAAAACCAAATATTTTATTGCTGACTGCTGGATTGCGATGAATTTAACATTTAGAAGGCTGAAGGACGGTAAAAACTGATACAGATTTTCCCACTGAGTTTGTATGTCCTGTTGATGGAAAGAATAGGCTTTTTATGTGTAGAGACATTTCTTTCTAAATAGAAAGCTGAAAGTGAAATTGTTAGCTATTTTGTAGAAAAGTGAACCAAGTCTGAGTAATGATCAAGTAGGGTAACAAATGAGTCTAACTACATTTAATGCCCTCAGGGAGTGTGTTAGGTTGTAATGTTCATGGAATATTTTAAACTATAAATTATTACAATGAATAGAGATTTTGAGCTTGTGGGAAAGGTTAGAAACTTGCCTCAGTCTAAATGAGATAGAGTTTAACCTCTGCTTTAATATCACCTAGAAGCTGCAACTGGGTATCTTGTATCAAGCAGATTCATGAATGCTGTTACAGTGAAATCCTCTCACAGGAAATCTTTTCACTGCAAATTGAATCATTTTCTTATAATTGGCCTTGCCTGCTGTAATTATAATATACACATTACGGTGCACTGAAACAATTCAGAGCATTTTTGGTTTTCTGCATCTGCTTCTAAGCTAACTAATTTCTTTTTCTGACACATTAAAATATGCATTTTTCATTCTGCAAAAAATTTTTATTTTTAATTATTTTACAAATAGAATGCAATAATGAAACGAGTATGCACATATTCAACTACACTTTTTTTGTCTTTTTCAGGTTAATTATTATTAGTCCCAGATAAAAGTTCCCAGTTGCAGTCTTGTTTTCTTATTCTCATAAAAACTCTATATTTAAATATAAGTGCAATTTTTATTAGAATCTGACCATGGAATGCATTTGGTACCAATCATTCCAGCGGCAAGTACTGAAGATGATGGCATTGTGTGGTAGTAGAATCAGATGTCTGGAATCCATACCCTATTCATAAATAAGCCAATCAAGTTGTGTGTATGGATAGACCTCCTTACTATTTTTTCCCAAGAAAAATTTTTCAGGTAAAAAGTGATAAATACAGCACAGCAGACTGTAATTATCCTCAAAATCCTCATTTCTATTGAATATTACTTAGGACAGAGAGACAAGGATGGGATTTTATGAAAGATGTGTTGTGCATTAAATAATATGATGCAGGGCTTCAGTACAGGCTGAAGATTATTGCAGCCTGATCTCGGAAGTGGTCATTATTTTAATTTGAAATAAAAATAAAACAAAAAATGTCAAGAAAGATTTTGCTATAGCTACTTATCAGTAACAGACAAAACAAACAAACAAACAAAAAAAGCTTTTACTAGGCCCTAGATTAATCTCTGAATAACAAGATTACTACTTCTAGGAAACCTTCCAAGACACTAGCAATAATTTCACTGAAAAAAAAAACCAAACCAAAACAAAACAAATGTGAGGCTAACATTCTTTAAGCATGCTGAAAATAATCTAACCTGTAATCTTGTTGTGCCATATGCACAAATATGAGTGGTTTAACAAAAATATTGGTTTATTTTAAAATATTTTTCTGCCTGCTTTATAAGACATTTGATAAAAATCTGTGGAAGGAAATTCTAAATAAATATCAAAAACGTTCTTCTCTTATCTAATTCATTGCCACAAAAAGTAGAGAAAATATGCTAAGGCATGGGAAATTGAAGAATAACATCAGATGCTTCTTTCATTTTGAACAGCACAATAAGGCACCAATTTTAGGTGTTGACAAACACAGCAGGATAAATTACATTGTGAAACTGTTTTACTATTTTAAGGTTTTCTCTATAGAGAAACAGCAAAACCAAAGTAGTAACTAAATTCCAAAGCAGTAGATGCAAGGCAAGATGATGTGAAATGCTGTTTTCCTCTTGACTCACTTCAAGTTAAAGTTTCTATTTAGGGTGTCTAGTCTAGTGCATCTTTCAATACCTCTTTATTACCTGAAGAAGATAGTGTGACTGAATACTGAAATCGTATTTATCACACGTGAAAAATTGTAAGGAAAAATTATGTTTATGAAGTCTTAATCCCTAAATTTGATGTACAGATGGCTCTTAGCAGAAATTGTATCAATGGAAGCAGTTATTATGTAGGCAGCATTTTAATTTATTCTGGGTTAAATAGTTGGGCTGAAGAGGATGTTTGTCACGGGAGTCTGGTCTTACCAAGTAGAAGCTTCACGTCTTCATGTTATCTAGATTATTTTTCACAGCAGACACAATGCTAACTGCTATTTCTGGCTCTGAAACTGTCAAAGAACACAGGATGCTGCTGCAGAAAACTCTTGTCACTAAAACCTACACTTTCTGAGAAGTCACTCCAACTGGAAATGGTGGTATCTTTCAGGCTTATAAATGCAATACACATTTTCCAATATTTTTGTTGTCATTGTGCAGGTATATTACTTTTCTAGGTTTAGTTGATTAAAATGGCATTTTTGTTGTTAGGAATGGAATTCCACTGTGGAACAGCTGACAGCTGAAGCACATAAGATTTTGCTTTCGGAGGACTATACAGAAAAAGAACATCTAAAGCTTTCAAATCAGAAAATCTGTCTGTTACAAGAAGAAGTGTGCTTCCATATTGAAGAAAGGAAAGCCCTGCTGCAAGAGGCCAATGACTTTTTTCACTCTGCTGGCAAGGTTGGTAAGAAGCCAAGTCTGTAATAATAACTTGATAATGCAACTGTCAGTGTGCTCTTAAAGGCTGATACATGTGCATTTACGAAAACAGAGTTTGCTAAACAATTTGGAATGGAAAATTACAAATCTGATCATTCTTTAATATGACCTTTCATCTCAAACTTCTATCCAAAATGGCACATGCATTTAAATTTATTTATTTATTTATTTTCTTTTTAAAGTATATTGAGAATAGTACTCAGTTTCAAAAAAAAGATATTTGGTAAATACTATCTAGAAAATACAGATCATGGGCTCTGTCATGACGGCATAATGCTTTATGAAGATACAGAAGCTCTAAAATACCTAAACTGTTACAAGCTAGTATGGATATTGGAAACAATATCTATACTTGCAGTGCTCTCCACAGGCAACTAATTAAAAATCAGACATGAGAAAAATCAAGGAGAATATACAATTCCTCATACTACATTATATACTACATGGTCTAGACATGATGTAACATGGAAGTGGTCAATGAAAGCACAAAGCACCTTTAGTCACAGGACATACGATGAATGAAGGCCCACACCTGTATTGAGGTCAACAGAATAATGTATAGGCAATAATTTCCATCACTTCTGTGCTCATGTGAACAAGCACTGATTCAGATTCCAGAATTAGATTCCTGCAGCTCACACATGGGGATGCTAAGAGTGACCTACCTGTCTACTGAACTCTATGAATTGCTTATTTTGTGTGGGTTGTATTTCTATTGTTCCTAATGTTATGTGGTCATAATAGGTAAATCATTGATGACCAAAAAAGGAATATCTTAAAGCTAAGTTTTTAATTTTTCAAAAAGCAGCTGATATAAAAGTTGATCAATAAAGAACTGAGGGAGCTTATTATCATTAGTTCAAATCCATTTATTGATATATCAGGTTAAGAGTAGGTTTTATGAGAAGACCAAAGAAGGATCAATAATTGTGGAAATAGTGTTATAACAGACTTCTCTAAGGTTATATTACTGCTATTTCATGTGTTGATGGTGAAAGTAAATAATACAAATTCCTCAAGCCATTTTAAGTCTGTTCAGAACCAAATCTGTTTTAAAATGGGAACGCAAGTAGGTTTTTTTATCACCATATGATCTTCCAGTGGAGTTCTGTGGGTTGATTGCTGGTATTTTTCTGCTTATATTATTTCTAATTTATGTAAGAGCAATAAGTAATGAATGCAGTCGGTCTATAAACACTAAATGGGCATGGAGATCTTAATAGCATATGATTTTTCTATCCAGCAGGTAAAAAAATGGACAGATGTCACACTTTGTGAAATTACAGCTAGTACTGGAGAATATATTTTAAAAAGTGAAGAAATTAGTTATCAGAACAATTTATTACAGTTGTATTAGATTTTTTTTTTTAACTGAAGACTGATGATATTCTCTAGTTAAAACAAGAAGCAATTTAGTAATTTGTTTGGCTTACCATATAACAAAAGTAAGTTCTGTTCTTGCATGTTGGTATTAAGGTACAACAATTTGTTAAAGGAACTTCGAGTTACAGCAGAAAGAGTAACTGTCTGTCTCATCAGTCTTTGATGTCAGCAGGGATCTTATTCAAGCCTTTTCCAGGTGTGAGCTATCAGATCAGGGAGCTATCTTAAAAAAAAATAGGTAGTCAATTTTGTTGCCTTGATTTGGGGCACAAAGGTTTGAAGCATTGTCTTTAGTCAGTGATGCTGACCAACTGCCTGTTACACTGAAGTTAAAGAAAATAAGGATTTATTTGCTTTTTGGAAATACTAAGCGCTCAGACTTTGCTGTCTGAAGGTGTCCTATTGAGTTTCAAGTCTGCTGATTTTGAAAATAAACTGCTACACCTGAAAATTTTCCACTAGGGGGACCTCAACATTAAAGAAAAAACTTAAAATGTGAAATCTTTCTGTTTCCATTTTACAACAAGTCTGCTCTTCAAGAGCATGTGCACCAAGTAGTATTAGTAATCATAGAATCATAGAATCGTTAGGGTTGGAAAGGACCTTAAGATCATCTACTTCCAGCCCCCCTGTCATGGGCAGGGACACCTCACACTAAACCATGTCACCCAAGGCCTTGTCCAACCTGGCCTTGAACATTGTCAAGGATGGAGCACTCACAACTTCCTTGGGCAACCCATTCCAGTGCCTCACCACCCTCACAGTAAAGAATTTCTTCCTTA
>JBCJKH010055039.1:0-11803 GCA_039877255.1 Loriculus beryllinus | reverse complement strand
GGAGATATAGAGGAGGGCAGAGAGGTAAAGCAGGACAGTGAGCCTTTCTGAGGGGGTTCCTTAGATAGCTCTCAGGGCAGCCCAGACTACAAATCTGTTTGCAGGCTCTTAATCCTGCCTGGCACTTCCCGGGCAGGACGTGGTCCATCCACCCTTCCCATACATATCCCGATAGTCACGACGCCAGCTGCTGGGAGTTTCCCCTCTCTCCTGCAGGCACCATGGTACAGATGGTCACTTAAGGACTGTTAAGCATTTAAAAATGCTTAAATTGAGGCACAGGGACATTAAGGCTTGAGCCAATCTCCTTTTCCATTCCCTGTGATGGGAAGCAGAGGCTGTTTTCGCCTAAAGAAGCTCTCTGACGCAGAAGCTTGCCCTGAGCACACTGGGAGGTGTTTGACAGCAGCACATTAAGCAATGTCCCCCCTGAGTGCAACATACTGAGAGCTGAGCCAGGGCACTCTGCCACTCATTCCAGATAAGTCGAGCCCTTTAACACCAGGGCCTGCGAGGGGCTTGTTCCATGCTCTCAATGAGATAAGCTGCCATCCACGCTTCACAGGACACTCCTATCTGCCAAGCTGCTCTGACGGAGAGCTGGGAGATGTGCAGCATGACTTAAAGCACATTACAGATCCCCCCCCCCCCCAGTCCCAAATGTGGAGTGGGTGCTAGTTAAAAAGTGAGGAACTTCCAGTGGGATGGGATCCTTCAGATAAGGTAATAGCTCTGCATAGCTTATGGATGTTAAACAGCTGCGAAGGAGAGAACAACGCACCAAGAATGGTAGAGCTGGCACTTCTAGAGTCTAAAGAGTGGGAGATTGATTCAAAAGCCTCCAATTAAGATGTATTTTCATGCTCCTGTGCCTCACAAGTGTTAATGGAGTAGAAATAGAGCATGTATACATACACTAAATCTCTGACTGATGTGGCAGCCAATCAGTGTGCGTATCAATGGGGGGTGACTTTCCTGGCTGGGAAGGTATTTGAATAGAGCTGTTACCCCTGGCTCTCATTTCCCTGCCTCTTGGCATTGGTAATGAGTGTTCTAAGCATCCTTAAAAGGGCTGCAGGCTAAGAGGACCAGACCAGATTCTGAATGAAAAGCCAAAAATTAATGAGGAGTTCTATACAGTTCCCTTTAAATACATGTATATAGATATACATGTATGGAAAAGACAAGATTGATATTCAGTTGCACAGCAAACATGAATGAGGCTGCTGACAACCCTCATTTACCCAGTCTGACTGCAAGCATCAATATAGACCCTGCAATGTATCACATTTACATCTGTTTCAGTCTTTGCACTTTTAAGGCTGTGCTTAAGCAGTAGTTTCACTGAATTTCTACTGTTATATGCAACTTGCTTTCCCCTTTTGATCCCAACCCTACCACCAAATGAACAGCAGGTATTAGACCTGGCTTTCTCATTCCTCCTCTTGCTGTAGCTACAAGCTGTTTGCCTTTGCAATCACCATCTCGTGCTGAGACATTGACTAACGCTGCCAGAAAATACTCCATCAGTCAGGTTTTCAATGGAACCATTTCAAGTCCTTGATCAGGATCATCAATAGGATAATTTCTGGTAAAAGAGCCTGTTTTCTTCCAACCCATTGCTCAAGACTGAGAATCCATCCTAAAAACCAAGGGTGAGATACATTTATTAACCATTCCCATTTGTTCCTTCAGGGCTGTGGGAGCATTTAAATGGAGTTCATTAAGGGAAAGAATGATCTTCCTCAACCAGCCCATTTGGACCCAGAGCTGACAGAGGAAGAGGAACGATGCTGGAGGGTGCTGTGAAGCTTTATATTCCTGCCTTGCTTTTGTCAGTGTCACTGAAGCTGCTCCGAGGAGTTGAACACCCGCAGGAATCCCGGAGCTCCACGGAATAACTACATGAGGAGAGAAGGAATCCCAGAAATGTCAAATTCAAACTTTCTCTTGACCTTTCCCTATGTGATAAGGAGCCTGCAGAGTCCAGCTCCTGGGGGGAAGCAGCGTGCCTAACGCTGCTGTTCATTAGCCCTGCAGTGCGGTCGCATCTATGCCAAGGTCTCTGATAGCAACGGGTTGGTTTTGACCAAGTCTCACCAGGTTTGTAGGGCCAGATTGTGGTAATAAATGTTGTGACCTTTAGGGATACTGGTTTTGAAACGACCTTTGAATATTCAGGCCTCCATCCGCACAGGGGCATGTACCGAAATAATGGTTGTGGAGGCAAACCAAGAGATTTCTTGAGACATCTCCCATCCTATCAATGATATAAGCAAATATTTAGCTCTTCTGGAAACACTTGTGCTTAATTTAAATGTGTCTATTGCCTGTGTTAATTCACTTTGAGACCTAGAAGGAAAAGACACAGGTTAATGCTGGAATCCGCAGAAGCAGGCAGCAGCCCAGTCACACTACAAGCTCTTCCCAATAACTGCTTGGGAAAGGAGCACACAGGGACAGTGAGGCCGTGAGCTTGCAGTGAATTTGCTGCACATGGATGACAGGACACTAACAGGAAGGCAGCGTCCAGCGATTTCCAGCTCTTTTCTTTCTCTTTCAGTCTCTCAGGCTTTATGCTGGCTTCAAAATCCCTGCTTATCCTTATGTATCTGTATCTCCATGCGGCCATTGACTCGCAGCTCAGACCAGGTTGCACAAGTGCAAATGTACTCCCTTTCTATATCATGGAGCTTTTCCACCTCAGCAGGAGAAAAGGAGAGAGGAAAGGAAATCACCAAGAGTAGTGCAGGGAGTTTTGATGTTCTGCTTGTCAGTGTGACCCCCATCCTTTCCACTTGCCTGGAAATAGCAGACAAAGAAGATGTGCTGGGGCTTTCCCATATAAAGCTATTGCTGAGCATCTCAGTGCTGTCTCTGGGTCAGGAGGAGGTTGTAGCACACAGTGTAAGTAGTTCCCTGCCCTTGTGGCTGCACAGAGACTTTCCTTCTTCTCCCCATTTCCTTTCCTCAGCCACGCAGGTTGCAATGCATCGCTGCGCTTCTCTCGCACCGCTCTTGCTTTAAATCCTATCTTTTCCTTTTCCATTGCCATCTAAAATCAGAACAGAGCTGCTGGGAACAGCCCATTTATGGACAGGCAAACCAGAGCAGCCATGAGCGGAGGCATACAGGAATAAGGACTCAGGCAGATGCAGGAATGGAAACTAATTTTAGTTATTCCATTGCAAGCTCATCACACTGTCAGTGTCACACTCTTCTTTATCTCCCATCTCACACCCAACAGTTACCTCATGCCACAGCTATCTCCTGACAGGGACCATTGTGGTGCAGTTTTATAGGAATTTCAAACCCGGATTGTGGAAAACCGGAGGTCACATGCTGTCCTGGAGCTGCAGCACTTCCCTTCCTCCCTGGAATGGCACATACGCCTGTGGTGTCCTGATTAGAGAGCAGCCTTGAACTGAACCATTTATACAGCTTTTGAAGGGGGTTTCAGGTCTGCCCACTATGAAGTTAGAGATTTCTCGACAGGATGTGTTGCTGCTGGTTCAGTTGGAATGCTGAGATTCAATTGGAATGTTGAGATTTAATGCAAACGTTAAGGTTCAATCCAAGTGCTGCGGTACAGATGTCTGATACCTCCTTACAGCGGAAAAACATGGGCTTATTTTAGACTGATCTCAGTGGGTTTGAGCACTGATTGACATCACTAAAAGCGCTCCTGTTCTTCCATTAGAACACACCCTTTTCTTCATTATTAATGTTATTTATGGGCAAAGCCACTCTTGTGGCTGGGTGACAGCTCTCTGTCTCAGATAGAAAAGACTCAAGCTTCACATTTTCTTTCTCAAAGGATTAGCACAGAAACAAAACCAGATATGATACAGCATATGAGCTAGGATACAGGATAGTTTCTTATGGTGAAGCAGGACACTGCGTCTTGAGCTCTGGGAATCGAGGTGCAACCGCTGGCTCTGCTATCAAAGTCCTCTGCTACCTTGGGCAGGTCACTTGATAGACTTCCTTCTCTTTTCTCCTGTCTCACCTGCCCTAAGTATGAGGATTTGGAGCTGCAGCTTGAAGATCTATGAGAAACGTGCCCCAAAACCCCTGATGTGGGTCCTTCCTTAGTGACATTTGAAATGAAATGCTCTTCCCTTCATGTTCCAGCCACAGTTTTACCTGTGATCCTTATACTCACATAGAAATATTCTGGACAGGCAAAATTCTAATACCCTTTCCCTCTCCAATAGATTATTTATTATTTGAATATATTTTCAAGGAATATTGTCTTTTTGGTGATGCTTCTGTATTTAAGCCAAGAACGATTGTGTTTTCCTCTACCTTCACCTCTTTGCATTTGCTCAGTGGTGCTTCTGAGAGGTTCTTTAAACAGAATCCATCAAAACCAACCAGAGTAAAAGAGGGGGGAAGAAAGAAACAAATAACAAAGGAAACCTTTTTCATGATTTAAGAAAAGCCCAAGATGCAATAACAATCTAACACTAAAATCTGAACTAAATCAGTGAAGGTGTACACAAACCAAATTCCACCTGAGTTTCCACGCGACATTATAACTAACTGGCAAACTTCCTTTCAATTCACTGAGCCCTATTCATGTTCAGGAAGCTGAGGCATTTCCTCCTGGGAAAGGTTCACCATCCCAGTCTGGGTGTGTTAGTGAAAGCAGGTGTTCAACCCAAAAGCCAGGCTAAGGAAGGGTGAGGATGCTTCCAAATCCCTTCGCATTCCTTCTCCCCGCTTCCTCTCACCCAGAGGAGCATCACACCCTTTCCATCTTGTGTATCGTCGACCTTGACACTTCATAAAGCCCTGCTTTGCTTCCCAGCCTTTCAGCACCAAGCTTGCTTCACACATTCCTGCTCCAACCCCTGCTCTTCTGCTGCCTCTTGACAGAAGAAGCCGCGGAGGCATCGGCTTGGAGGAAGTTGTGGGGTGCCTGAGATTAGAGGCTATTTTGGAGCCCCACAAGCTTCAGGACAGACCCTTTCTGTTCCCAGGAGCTGCTACACTCATGGTCCTGCCCCATCTGCTTAGTGCTGGCAGTAAGAAAGGCTCCTCTTTGCTCTCTGAGCTGATTTTCCCCCTCCTGTCCTTGCCATGGTATAAGAATGGAGCGTGTCCGACCCGCAGTGCCACCTCCAGCTCTGACAGGAAGGGTGAAACATCCATTACACAGTGCTCTGTAGGTGCTGAGTGTTGTTCCCAAACACTGGCAGGTTCAGTGCAGAGGTTTAGGCTCTCATTAGTCCAGTTCCACCACACACAGCTGCAGATTAACACGGGAAATGAGCACAAACTTCCTAGCACTGAGAGCCAAGAGCCTCGTGTACAGCTCTGCCTGCCTCATGCACCGCTAAGGAAATGGGCTCACTCTTTATGCTACAGATTTAAGAAGAATTAAAATGATGCTTCTTAATATTCCCTCTCCAGGTACCTCAGGAAATGCATTTAACATAGATGTGTTGAGAGCAGTTTCCTTTCTCGGATACTTACTGTGCATGTGAATAAAAGGACAAATCTCTTCATTTCAGTGACATGAAATAACGCCCTTCTGTGAAACAATTCAATTTTGGGAGGGAGGGGTGGGGAATATGTGTGTGTGAAATTCATCAACCTCCAACCTAAGGAAGCAGGAAGCTGCTTTTGTAGCAGATGTACTCTATGGGTATTCCTCATCTGGCCAGCTCCCAGCAGGGTCTGAATTGAGTAAATTAGAGGACTGAGGAGAACTGGGGCTGTATGTAACCCAGAGGCTGCATGGCCCTGCAGGATGCTATTGTTCAAGGAGTTATCAAAATGAGAGCGGAAACGCAAAGACAGTTGGAATGTCTGAGCAGGAATTGTGTTCCTAATGGGCCTCTGGATCAAGATGACATTTGTGGGGTAGGAAATTCATGTTGGATTCCTGTGCACACACTACTTTTTACATACTGATACCTGCAGGGTGTGAAATTACAGATTCATAGAGAGTCTGTCTGGATGTAGCAGAGCTTAGAGGGGTCACTGAGCCCAGTCTGTGCTCCAAGGCAGCACTGGGGCTGTGTATGTCACTGCTGGAGCAGGAATGCTGTTGGTTCACACCCAGCAGGCTAAGTTTTAAGTGCCAGGGAAGTGGAGTGAACCTGAAAAGCTCCTCCAGCTCCAGACCTGTTCATCTGGATGAACAGAGAGATGAGTTTTACTCAGCGTCTGATCAAGGGCCGGTGCATTCACAGTGAGAGGAGACCCGTCTAAAAACCTCGGAGCTTCACAAATGCTGAAGGAATCCTTCTGAACTCAAACCCATCAGCTCTAAATCTCATAGAAACCCCCAAAATCTCAGAGAGGAGCCATGTAATGCCATAGATCCCAGTGCTTACCAACTCTGCAGGGCATATCTGAGAGCTCTTACCTGTACAAGCCATTATCGGTACTTGTCTTAGAAAGAAAACCTGGTATGAGGAAGGACTTGAGGATAAGGCCATGTTTGTGACTGCTGAGAAGCTTCAACATGTGCTACTCTCAAGTAAGCAGTAGCTTTTCCAATGTGCTTCTCCCTTTCGTTTAACATCATCTGCATTCAGATACATAAAACCGGCGCGTTCTGAAATGGATATTGAAGCATTAAGCAGAGGAAACCACTTCTCCAGGTATTATTGCTCTCATGGTAAATCTCCTACCTGCACAACTGGCAGGGCAACACATCCTGAAGACTTCCTCTTATAGGAGCCAGTATCATTCTACATGAAAGAGTTAAGACTAAGCCTTTTCTCATGGTTTTAATGTTAATCTCACTTCCTATGGCATAAGGACCTTAGCTCTGCATAGTCAGGTGATGAATCACCACCAAAAAAAGCTTGCCCTTTTCCTTTCAAGTTAATGGACAGAATTGACCTGAACTTGACTCCAGAATTGCCCCAAGTTTTCTGTGCTTAGCTCTGGAATGCCACAATATTCCAAGATGAGCCTTTTATAAGGATTTATAGATAAACTTGCACAGACAACCATGAACTCTACAGCGAGGTCTGAATTAATCTTCTTACTCTCAAATATCTATTTCTAATATAGTGTATCAATAACAGGGACCTTGATAAAGTACTTGGCTTCTATTGCCAAATTCCATATGTTCAAAAGAAGAAAAGTTGAATAGAACAACTAAAAGGCCATGCCAATGTCTGGCTTCATGGCAGCAATGCATGAGTTTTCACAAAGATACTGATATTTACGACAAATAATAGACATTTAAGAGAAATAGACAAATAATAGATATTTAAGACAAAAAATACCCAAACCATGGCTTGGGTATCATTCTGTGTCCATTTGTGCCACTGGTAGATTTGGGCTATTGAAAAGGGAAAAAAGTTGCACAGATGGAGTAACAAATCTAAGGATGTGCTCAGCCACAATAGCAAAGGCTGAGCTCTGGCCCTGCTGCCAAAACAAGGGTGCATTTAAAAACCTCTGTGAAGAACCAGAACACTGGAATGGACCATGTTATACAAGAACCAGACACATGTTTGCGTGCACAGTGCTCCCATCTTGTGGAAATTCCCATACTAAAGCAAAAAGGCCCACTAAATAATTGTAGCACATCTTCTTGGCAAGATCACTTCCATGTTGAGCCTTTGAGCTTTTTGAACTGATGCGAAGGTGAAGTCAGAGTAGCTTGTTGGCCTTTGTGTATTTTCAAGAGCTTTTAGATACTTACAGCACTGCCAAAGAGGTGAAATCAGGGATAACTGCAACCTGCCAAGTCACACTGATAAAGAAGGAAGGAGTTTCTGAACCCATTGCAAATGCTCCATCTCTCTCTCTGTTTATGAGCATCTGTATGGCACTCAGCACCGAGCCCTTGCATCCAGCTGGTGCTGATGTTCAGCTCAGGAAAGAGCACTTTATAGCAAAAATAAACCCTGCAAAAGAATTATCAAATCCTTTAGCACTAAACCGTGGTGCCAGTGCAGTGTATGGTGCTTGTATAAAGGAAAATCAAGTCCCATCTTTACAGGCCATGCTCCTGGCTGGCATTTGATGGCTCTTCAAAGGGCTCTTTCCAGCAAAGCCATTGCAAAGCTTTATAGTTGTGATGTGAGAAACTCTCCTCACTCATCTCCTCGCTCCTCTTGCTCCTCTGCATTCAGGGCCTTGTACCTCCAGTACTGTGGTGGCACCTAGAGCTCCTCTTCCTTCATACTCTTCCTCTGTACAGACAAAGAGGAATGGAGCTTTTCCTTACTTCTGTAAGCGTAATGTAAAGACTGAGCTCTGAAATCATAGAAACATGGAATAGTTTGGAGATGGGTTTGTAAAGGGCAGAGTTGTTACCTTCAGGGAGCAACTGCATGAAATTGGTGCGTTAGGATGGAGACTCTATAGAACTCCCGTGTTAGCTCAAAACGTGCGGGGATGGGAGCTGCTGATGCTCAGCAGCCGGCTCCCAGAGGCAGGGAGAAAGGGCAGCTCCTCTCTGAGAAGAAACTTGTCCTATCTCGGCGTGTCCTAGCGCAGAATGTTTACAAAACCCTCATTAAGGGAAAGGGGATTGCGAGATAGCAACAAATCTGGTGGACAGCTTACACGGCCCGAGATAAGAGAGGCAGGGCGACCACAGAGAGAGCAAGCCATATCCAATTACCGAGACCTGCTTCTGGGGAGGGAGAAGGGGGAGACAGGCAGGACGGATCACAAGCTTCAAGACAAGAGCTTCCAAACTTGTCATCCCTCCGTGACACAAGCACAGGGGATAAAACCACCACTTAGCCCACACGAGAGCTAGAGCTTGTTGAGTGCGGTTGGAGGCTCCGGCAAAGCCATGGATTCTCTAGTCCTCCAGCTGTGGGCTGTCCTCTGTCTCTTGGTTCACCTTGCCTCTTGCAGTCCCATCCTGAGCTTGGAGCACTCTTCCTTGGAGGAGGACGTGCCGCTTTTCGACGAGATCCTCTCCGAGCAGGATGGTGTTGATTTCAACACGCTGCTTCAGAACATGAAGAACGAGTTCCTGAAGACCTTGAACCTCTCCGACATTCCCCTGCATGAATCGGCCAAGGTGGATCCGCCAGAGTACATGCTCGAGCTGTACAACAGGTTTGCCACTGACAGGACATCTATGCCGTCTGCCAATATTATTAGGAGCTTCAAAAACGAAGGTAAGAAATGGGCAATCTCTAGGAGAAGGAAATAGAAATAAGCATCTTTATAGTTAGTGTGTAATGTGGTCACCAGGAACAGAACATGAACCGTACTGGGGGAAAAAGGCCTTTCAATGAGGATAGCATTGGGAATAGGCACCAGGGTTACCAGATCCCACTCCTTGCGACATAAACCCCTTGTCCTTCGCTTTTGGGACTGAAAGGTTTTGAAGGAAGGTGTTTTTTTAATGTTTGGGCAGCACCAGTTACAATGTAAGGGCATCAGTTCCATTATCCCCATAGTGATGCGCATCATTTGCAATTACCTGATATCAAACTTAAATACCTTAAATAATGTTTGAAACTAAGGCAAGAAATGGTTTTACACACTGTTCAAACATGCAATATTTTCCTATGAAATGGTTTTACACACTGTTCAGAGGTGACGGATTTTTTCCTATTATGAGCTTAACCAAATACAGTTTTCTGTTAATATCCCCTTACTATTGATCCCCATGGGATTTGTAACATCTTCCTTTGGCATCTGAGCACAGACGCATAGAAAAACGTGAAGCAGAACTTTGGATAACCCTTTGGTTTTACTTTGGAGGAGTAGAATATTTCGTGTTACAAGAAAAGGAAGCCTGATTGTGATTTGTTTCTGCTTCAGCATTTCCTGTCAGCTCAATGAGGACAAGAGAATGTTTCAGTGCTAACACTCCACAGTTTGTCAATACTCATTTGCGCCAATACAGGTTTTCTATTAATAATGTGGTTCAACTAAACCCCAAATTCCAATCACTCCAGTGGGCAAACACGAATGCTGTGATTCGGTTTAACTACTCAGGGGCAGCCGCAGCTATTCAAACTGCTGAGGGGCTTCTCTCATCCTTTCTCAGCTAAATTAATGAAGTACAAAGTTGTTATTACTCTTCCTATAGCATTTTCCATTTGAAGCTATGACCTCTAAGGAGAGGCTACATGCAGTGTTGCGATGCAGTGTGGTGCAAGGAGAGAATCCAAAAGCTCTGCTCTGTTGTTTTGCCAGGCCTAGGCAAGCTTTACCAGCAGCCTGCTTCTGGTTTAAATGTGGTTTAAACCTTCTTTAAGTATTCTTTTCTCCAGTGCAGAGAAATCTATTAAAGGGTTGGTGGCAAAGCAGTTACACTCACTGGGGAACAGTTACTCACCCTGCCTGTCACTGCCCATCGATATAAATGAAGACCCGTAGGAACGTGCATCGTTCTTTTCCTATTTTTGCACTAGCCATAAAAAATAAAAGGGATAAAAATTGTCCAGTACAAGGTGCTAAAACATAAATTACAGCGTGGTTTAGTGATGCAAAGCATCATCCCACTGAAAAATCAGGTTTGCAGCTCTGGAAAGGGACAGAATGCCCTTTTGCTGTGTTCACAGTTCTGTGCCATGCTGTTAGCCATCACTTGGCTTCACTCTCTGTCATGTCAGTATTTCTCTCCCCTTTTCCAATCCAAATCAGCAAGATGTGTAGTGAGACAGATGGCTGATGTTAAGACAGCTTCATAAAAGCACCTGATTAAAGGGACTATGCATGTTTGTTACGTGTCTTCAGAGTCTGAACCCTCCACTTCATGCTAAAGATAGGGAAATAAATCATTTGCAACGATAAAGGCAGTAGAAACAGACCATGGAACATTTTTATTCACCTGCCTGCTTAAAACTGGCAGTAATGGTGCTTCCATTATCCATTAAATCCTCTATTATAGAGCTATAACACACTGCACGGCTGACATCAGCTCTTTGTTTAACCCATGGCCCGTAACGTCTCCATTCTGAATGGGACTAATCAGTTCTTAAAACTTGAATAAAGGTCTTAAGGGAACTCTTTCATTTCCTATGAACTCCAGAGCTCTCTTCCTGATTCTACAAGGGAGGCATTGGGAGCAGTAGGAGGTATATCACCCTATGGATTTCGTAGCTAAAGATCAGAGTCACGTCCTGACTTAGAATTGAACACTTCTCATGCCCTGTTAGCACTCACCCAGCTTCTTACACATAATGTGGCTTTCCACTGCCTTCTGGTGAGCTTCCTGTGCTTATCTATATAACCAGGAGGCATTTCTCCACCCTGTCATTATAAGTACTCATTGCAGACTTACTGTAGCATAGCAAAGTCTAGGAAACCCCAGAAGTTACCTCCAGTATGGAGATTACAGCTAAGCTTGCACAGCATTGCCTCTCAGCTCACGGTCTACTCCTATCCTGGTGCTGTGCAAAGCATCTCCAGCTCCCACATTTACCAACTGACTTACGGGGAAGTGAAAGCAGAATCACCCCTCACTTATGAACTGATGGCAGTGCAAAGGTGCCTCAAGCAGGACAATGTGCTAAAGTTAACTGCTTCAGTGCACTGATGGAGCATGGCCAATACTTGCAGTGTTATCAGCATCATTCTTCTACAAACGTACCAAAATTGGAGAAGTCAGAAACGAAGATGAACAGTTTGGCTTTGCAGACATGTTACCCACAGTCTCTATGCGCTGATCTGTCTCCTGAGTTACAAGCAGACAGCACAGTAACTCAGCAGCAGATATACAGACTCTAGAAATTAGAAACCTGGAGAGGGGCTTGGGACAAGGGATGTAGGGCCAAGCCAAGGGGAATGGCTTGAACCTGCCCGAGGGGAGACTGAGCTGAGCTCTTAGGCAGAAGCTCTTCCCTGTGAGGGT
>JBCJKH010055038.1:16288-27781 GCA_039877255.1 Loriculus beryllinus | reverse complement strand
GAGCTTGGGCATTCTGCATCTCATCCTTGCCCTACAGAGAGTTCACGCATCCCCCTTCTTCATCTCATCTTTGGGGACTAACTTCTAATTCTCTTGCTGCCAAAGATCCATAGCAATCACCCACAATCACTGGTGACTTGAGGATGTAAGGGAGAGAACTGAGCCATTGTCTGACAACCTGGTCTGCTAATACCCACCTTGTTGGGGGTTTTGGGAGGGTTAATCGCTCAACACTCGCTAAGTGCTCTTTGAGTGCTCAATACAGGGAGGATGTGCCCAACCTCATGACTTCAGGATCTCTCTAAAGCACATTTGGTTTGCCTTCTCCCAGCTGGTGCATCATCTTCAGTAAGGATGCTTTTGGCCACATTTTAGCATCTACAGTATGAGATTGTAGGTTGAAGTGTTGCAGGAGAGAAAACATATGCTTAGAGACGTGGTTTAGTGGTGGACTTGGCAGTGGTGGGTTAACAGATGGCCTCAAGGGTCTAAAGGGTCTTTTCCACCCTAAATGACTCTGTGATTCTACTCTATGATTCATAGCAGTTGTACTCCTGGACAGTGACCATACTGCGCAAATACACAAGCACAGAGGGCATTATAAATATAGGGTTTTGTTTTTTGCTTTTTTGGAAGAAGATACAAAGCCAAACCCATTGTGGTGTTATTTGATGATGTGAAGTGTTGCATTTATTTCACTTGCACAACACAGGGACCAAAACGTCTTTGCTCCTAAAAAGGTTCAAATCACCAGTGCCTGAATTATCTATTTAATGAATACTTCGACCGACAGGAGATCATACATGATGGGAAATGATGTCATCTGTGCCATTAATCTCTGCTTCTATTCCAGGGGAGTAACAAGAAGGCAGAGACAGCGCTAAAGTAAAATCCCTTTTTGATCTTAGGGGAGCTCTGCTTCCCTCTGTGTGAAAGATTTCCTGAAAACCAGGTTTTGTGTCATTTCACACATCCAGCTTTCGAGCCCTTAAAATGATGCCAGGGAAAATTTAGGCTGAAGTGGTACCTCGACCTGTAAGGACACACGGAGGCTGGAACATCGGTTTGGTCATTGATCCAGCTCATTTGAGTGAATTAGGAGGGCAGCTCCCAATCCTCCTGCAGTGCCTTTGCAGGTGTAAAGCCAAGCTTTACTGTCTGAGTTAGGGTGCTACAGCCCTGCTGTGCCAGGATGAAAAGGCCTTTAAGCATCTCTGCTAATGGGTTTCAGAATGATGAGTGGCTCGCACTTGCTCTTCAAGCAGGAAGATGTCTATAATTGTGGGACTTATTAATTGTATTTAGAGTGCTAAGGCTGACATCCTGGAACTGTGGTCTCTTAAAATCTTTCTTAGTTGTTGTAAAGCAGCTTTAAGAGCACTTTAAGATGGTTCTATTTACAAGTTAAAAGAAAAAATAACCCTATAGCATCTTAAATCTTCTAGCAGAATTTCCATTCATTTGGGTATTTACCAGAGACCAGGTTATATTTCCCCCTGGATGGAAATGCATATACAGTCAAGAGACTATTCCCTACAGTATCCAGCAGAAGTTAAGTCCTAAGTCCAATTTTGAGCAATATAAATCAACTATTTTGTTTCTGTGATTCCATATGGTGAGGAGAATGAGGTGTTTGCTGTTACACAAAGAAGCAGCAGGGCTATAACTCGGGTATTAATAGGTTACATGATATTTATGTAATGAAATGTGCCACAGGGTCAGTGGGGAAAGGAAGGTCCACAAGATGCCCATTTCCCCCAGCAGATCCCTGGATCATTGCTCTCTTAGCACTTTTCTGCCTGAAAGAATAATATCCCACCAACAAAAACCAGAAAAATCATGTGGATAAAGCCTCTAACAAAGGAGGCAAGGGCAGTTTCCCTGTCCAAAAGCCACTTTACTCAAAGACCCGCACGTTTCTTCTGCTTGAACAGGGCTGTTTTGTCCATCAGGGATGCCTGTCTGATGCACATCACTCACTGCTGCTCTCGGGGATCCACTGCAGCGCCATAGGAGCTTTATTTAGCTCAAGCTGTGGGATGGACTCTGTGTGCCATTCCTTGCTTATGCACCATCCCAAATCAGGAAGAACAGGGATATAAAGCCAAAATGACTAACAAATAAGCTTCTCTGACCTTAAAAACTTGACCAGAATGTGTTAACAAAGCAAGGGGAGGGTGCTGAAGATGCGGCCTCAAATCTTTGGGACATTATTGTTCAGGCACGGATTAAAGGAGACTCTTTTTATGCTTCCATTAGGATCTGTGCTGCAGGATGGAGGCTGCAAAACTGATATGTGGAAGCTGCAAAGAAGGCTCTGAAAATGTTGAAAAACATCTTCATTCCCCAAAGCCTCACTATTATTTTAAAGTGTAAATAAAAATAGCAGTATTGCCTTACACCAGAGAGCTCTAAAACTCCAGTTGGGAAGCATGAAATCCTATTCTGCAACTCTCAAATTATGATTCACGGCTCTCTTTCCAACCTCCAAGAGGTTCTGTGACATAAAATGTGAAACTAAGCATTTGCTTTTCATTTAAAAGGCCTCATTAGGACCAAACCCAAGCTTCTTCAGCCCCATAACAGCTCTAACATGTCAAACCTAATAGAACCTCTCCACCATGGGGTGCCTTTGGAAGACATAGAGACATCAAAAAGATCCTGCTGTTTTGCAAGACCAACATACCTCTTTCTCCCAGAAACATCATTCCAAGGCCCCAGTTTAGCAGGAGTTAAGCCTCTGCTTACAGCCATTTATCTGCTGCAGAGACACCTAAGCATGTGCTAATACCCCACTGAAGCTGACAGTACTTAAACCTGCTCATAAAATTAAGCACTTCCTCAGTGTGTTGAGTTAAAGGATCAGCGTCCCCATCCACTGTCCTTAATGAAGAGTTAGTTTCTCTTTGTTTTAATAGGTGCTGCAGGGGCTCCCACATGTTCTGCTTGATTTTGATTTCATGGTCATGTTATTTAATAGCACTGTGGAGATCTCTTACGCATCTCTGTACAACTGCTTTTCCTATAGATGTGCTCCATTACACTGGGTAAAAACACAGTGCTTATATCCAGCCTCATGCAATTTCTTATTGACAGAGCTGGCGGCATCCTCATGGCTAAAACTGCTCAGAAATTCTGATAGGCAAAGCTCTGCCTATTATAACTGTACCAAAATGTGCCTATTCTGCCTGAAATTTCACATGGGATTTCTGTTAGGAGGTGGGATTCCATTTGTTTTATAGGCTAGCTAAATATTAAATATGTGTATTTACACATAGAAATGATGAGAAAGTGAGCAGTGACCAGCAAATGCTGTATCTAATGATGCCTCTGCGTTATGGGTGATGTGTAGAAAGACACATTTAATGAAGACTGGGAGAACAGCCTTGTCTGGAAAGCAAAGTAAGGAATTTTTGCCTTAGTTTTAACCCTGGTTCAACACCACCAAAATAACTGCGATAAAGGAGAGGGTGCTGAGTGGCACATTCAGTTTGGATAGCACAGCAAGTATTATCCTTGTCCTCAGCAGGGAAGCTTTTGCACATTTCTCTATTTGGAAATGCTTCTCTCTTTCTTTGCTGGCCAGCCTTCCTGCAGCAGCTCTTGCTTGGAGTTCCTATTTGTCAATTGTCCCAGTTTTGGCTCCAAGAGCTCTGAGGTTTTTGAGCTGAAGATGGGAAACTTGCACTTTTGTGGTTTGGGGTGTATGAATGTGGAAACCAGGGGATTTTCACTCTGACCCCGAGTCCTGCAGCGTTCCAGCACGTCTGCCTGATCCCAGCAGTGTTTATGTCGGAACTGAGCCATGGAATAGCAGGACACCTCTTCTTTCTTGCCTTTCTTTTCCTTTTCCTGGCTGGGTCCTGTTCCCCACGAGACCTTGCAGAAAAACACTTGAAGACAGCAATGCCCTAGAGCAAACCCAAGGTAATTATACAGTGAGTCGGCCCTCACATAACTTGTAAACTTTATGATCTGGCACTTTTAAGACGTATTTATAACCCGGGGAAAATGCCTGACTAGAAAGAAAAAACCCAGCAATTCTGCAATGGCAATTACGGGTATCAGTAAAATAAGAAATTTCCAAGAAATGTCTGTTGTTTTCCTTCTCGTTACGCACTGCAGAGGATTACATTGGTGGAGTTGGGTTTCTCAATCTCCCCTTGTCTGTTCTATTGAAGGAAAAGGTTGGTTTTTTACAACAGGATGTAAAATGAGAGGTGATGAAGCCTGGTCTTTAGCAACCCACTTGCCATTCAACACCTTGCCTTGGCCCATTGTCTTATGGAGTAGCTCAGTGCTGAATTCCAACTTTCCCAGGGCATAATTACCCCTTTTCTTTGCTGCCAATAACCTGACATTTGCAATACATGAAAATGAATCGGGCAGAAAATGGGTGAAGTTACTTCCTAGAAGCTGCTCAGGCTGTATTCCCATCTGAGCTAAATGCTAATGATGGTCCACAACCATAGTCTTGCATTAATTACTCTTAATTACTCCCACTTCACAGATGGGATCTGCAAAGTGAGTAAAGAAAGGAGGGTCAGATCCAATGGGACAGACCCTGGGCCACTTTCACAGGGGATAAACCTGCTCTGTTTTATCCCCCTGCTCTTACATCCCACTGTGCTTGGTGACTGGACTAACTTCCACGGGTGGGATTTTTATGTAACCTGAGTGGTTGGGACCTGGGTTTTTGGTAGGGAAGGTGCTGGTTTTGATATCCACTGATCAGAGGTTTTCTTGTGTCTGTATGGCAATATCCTTTGATGAAAAGAGGGGTTTTTTTCATGCTTGTATATGGTGCTGGCATTAATTGCACCGACACATTTGGGCTCCAGTCGTGGCTGGAACAAGCCTGCATGCACCATGTTGGTGTGCCGACTGTCACACTGAAGGTGGTGACCCAATTCACATGCTTAAAGCCGCACGCTGAGGTTCAGAGACTGACCCGCTGCTGCTGTCTCTCTTGAAGCCAACAGGGAGCTGGGATGCTCTGCATCACTCAAGAAGCTTTAGGCATCTCACAGGGCTTATATTGCAGGCTAAAGCTCTCCAGCTGCAGCCTGCAGAGCTGCTGCTGTCAGGATGATGGACCATCTGCCGCTTCCCAACCGGTGATGCTTCCTGCTGCCGTAACCATAGCCCCAGCCTGGGCTGGTTTCAAGGTTTCCAGATGCTTTTCTGCATTACCACAGTCATAAAGTCCTTCTCTGTGCTTCAGCTCTGTGCTCCCAAGCTTTGTCAGGTGCATGTTGTGTTGGCTCAGCCTTAATCCAATGCATAGATGACACCTTGATAGAACAAGCCCTCCAAGATGAGCATTCTAATGGAAAAAGGTCTGCCCTCACCAAGGGGAAAGCCTTATGGAACAATGAGAGCACAGACAGAAAATGGGAAGGAGGTTACCTGGCAACATTCCTGTCCAATTAAAACAGATCTATTGTCCATTTTAATACTTGCTGCTGCTCTGTTATTAATTGTTAATGTAGCCGTGCACTGAGGCTGCTGAGCAAGGACGGGGAGCTGGAAATGGCTGAGATGAGGCAAGAAGCTGGGTCAGAAAACGTGGTTTCTGTGTTAAAGCTCAGGAACACTCGTTGCTGGCTCTGCTCTGCAAGCCCTGGCAGGAAATTCCTGCTCTTGGAACAAGGGGGCAAAATGATGACAAAGCAACATAAAAGGAGCAGGGTCAACGGGCTTCTAAATTATAGCGATGTATCCATGTGGAATGCTTGCAGGAAAGGAGACTTCATGGGAATGTCAATTTGCAAAACACTGTTTAGGAATTGTGCACTATTTTCTCTATAAATAGAAGCAGTTCTCTGCTTCGTACTTCAACATAAAAATGTTGCATCTTTGGGCAATCACTGGATGCTTTTCTGTTCATAACCTGGCCATCTCAGTTCCCGAGACAAAACCCACCACTGAACACATGGAATTAGTGAGTCTGAACCATCAGGAGATGGATGAAAGTGAGCTAAGAAAGACAAAGGGCAAGGAAAGAGGGTAAATGTTTGAAGTGGAGCAGAGATAAGAATCTGGCACATGATTTGCCGATGGGATGGTGCCTCTCCTCCTGTGGATCAGCTTCTCTCCTGTCTTCCAGTGCAATAACCTGTCCAAATCGCAGTGATTTGGGAAGAGAAAAATCAGCCTCTCTGGGATGCCCCACTGAGCACAGCCCAGCGCTGCCTGCGTGCTTGCACTCATGAGAGGGCTCCCAGCTGGGATTGCAAGGGAAGTGAGGAGAGATGAATTATTCGGCTCCTACGGAGCTGAGCATTCCCACAGCTCCCAAGAATCTCCCAGGCCACAGAGCTCAGACCTTTGCAGGCTCAAGCTTGACTGTTAAGGAAATGCCAACTGTAAGAGATGAAGCCTGACATGTAATCCAGTCGTTGCATAACTTGGGTTCAGCTTACAAAGCCATTTCAGCCCTCTCCTATTTTCAATAACCAACTTTGAGCTATATTCTGCAGCCCCAGCTCAGGCAGCGATCCCACTCCAAGCTTGCCCTGTGTGAGGCTAAAGCTCCAAGTTAAGGAGTTGAATACAGTGCGGGCATTCAACCCCAATAACGGCAATGGTGCTGAGCAAAGGCGGCTTTTGCTATTTCATTCTATCTCGGTGTGGGAGAAGAAATCCTGGTTTTCCAAACCCTCTCCTGCAAAACAAACTGGTTTGGAATTCAGAAAGAAAGCAGCATTCATCAAGCCTTGCGCTGTATATCAGAGAAAACCCAGAGCAGCCCTGACAACATCTGGCCCTGTGCCACAGCCTAGCAAACACCACTGCCAACGTCTGCAGAAGTGACTGGGACTTTGAATGCCTTTTTATTTAGGTGGCTGCTCTGGGCTATACTATACATTAAGGTTCCATTTATAGCTCTTTTACAAAGTGTTAATAAATTTACAAAGTGTTAATAAACAGGGATAATTATTTGTTAGTGTTTCTGACAGAATCCAACAGGGCAAAACCTCCCCATAAAGGATCTCTAACGCCGTTTTCAGATGAGCACGTAAAACATGTCCAATGCAGACACATCTGTAATGTGGTCAGAACATCTTTTAATCTTTAACTCTTTATAACCCATTGGAAAGCAGGACTTGAACATGAAACACCTCTTGGATCTGGGCAGCCTGGTGTTCACCGGGTATTTGCACTGCTTGAAAAGCAAGGATCTCTGGATGCTGTAGGACCCCCAGCACTGTAAGAGCAGTTGCAGGAATCACAAAGGGCCACTGGGGTTTTAGTAGGAGATGCCCAAGGAGGGGACTCAGACATGACTGCCTTATTTAAAGGGTGTCCAGATCCAGGGGTGTCTTTTCACTCAATGTTGTCTTATCTCACTTTGCTCTTGGGCCCCTATTCGTGCATCCTTCTGTGCCCCTCACTTTCCAGAGCCAAGGAGCCTGTTGCCTACAAGAGGAAGCCCATGAATGGCTGGCATGGTGGTTTTCCCTTTGAGCTGCTCCATACAAGCAGAGTAAATGGGCTCAAACCACCTCTTAGACCGTCCCCAAAGGCCTTCATGTCACACCCCAGTACAGGCATCAGCCACTGGGGTCATGCAAGGCAGAGGCAGCTCCAGCAGGCTCCATGGTACCTCTCCCAAGTCAGTAAATAAGAGGCAAGCCCTTTCCTGCCTTTCCTCCACCTTCCTCCTTCTTTTCAGGTACCCCTTCAGAGGAAACAACTTGGTCCGTCTGCCTTCACACGCCTCGGATCCCAGAATCTAACTGACCTTTGCAAGCACTGGTTACAGCCAGTCCCTGTAAAGCAGCTATTTGGAGAGATGAGGATGCAGAAAGGCAGAAGTGAAATAGCTTTTCCAAGCCATCCACAGCAGAGCTGGGGACACATCCATCCTGCTGTTCCTACATGCTTATTAACAACCTTTGCTTTCCTGAAGCTTGCCTTCCTATCAGATAACTCCATTTCCTGCTGATTTCACTCACGTGTAACAGGAGTCCTTCCCTGGGGAATGCTGACCTTCCTTTCAGCTTTCCAAGAAGTGTGGTTTTCTAATTCTGTGTTCCATGCACACAGTAAGAATCTGGTTTTAAGGAATCTTGTGGGCTTTTTTTAACTTCTGAAGATGAATGCTCTTCACTGCCCAGCAGAGACTCATTCTTGCCAAACGCATCGAATGCCTTCCCATAAATGCAAGTGACATTCCCGGTTTATAATGATCCCTTTGCAACAGGTCAGATTTGGGATTTAATGTGTCCTCTTTTTCTGTGTTTGCTGTCCACAGCTCAGTGATGAGAAGGGTCCACACTGCTCTGTGAGAGGGGATGATACAAAGCTCCTCCCTTATGAATGGGAACTCAGAAATCCTTCAGGAGCAACAGGCATTTCACAGCTAGGAGCTGATGGCATCCTCCACCCTGCCCAGCTTGCCGCATCTCCCATGGGATGTGCAAACTGCTGCTGGTACAGCAGACTCCACTGGTGGGAAAGGAGGAAGAGTACCCCGCAGGTATCCCCTACTCCTGTTCCTTAAGACCAGTGCAGTCTTATTCCCACCTGAGTATTTTTTGCTGGTTTATGCTGCCTCATCTGAAAATGGACACTAAAATCCCTGCACAAGGTTTCTGAGGCCCCTCTCTAGCAACTGAGAAAGTGATGAATTACTTAAACAGGGCAACACGGTTAACCAGATTTCGGAACAAGAGTTGGCAGGCTCAGATCTCCAGCCCTGCACTGAGCACATCCATTGTACACATGCCAGGAGAGGATTGAGGAGACCAGCAAGAAAAGTGCTGTATTATTGCCCCTGGTGAATAACTCTAGCCCATCAGCACTGCACCCCTCTGAACCCAGAGGCTTGGTGGCAGAGGTGTGGGAAGAGCCTGGTTTCAGCCTGCCAGAAGCTGTAAATCTCCCATGAGGCTGATGAAAACCCATCAGAGCTCTGAATCTTTGCACCCGCAGCAGAGAAGCAACAGCAGAAATTCTTGGGGTGAAATCTTGGGCCCTATGGAAACAAGGGGAAATTCCCTTTGATTTACGTGGGGTTTGGCTCGCTGCCCTCAGCCCTGAGCTTTGTGGGTTGCAAAGCTTAGATCATCTTTCCATGGTGGGGAAGAAAACCTTCCCAGCTGGTAGGATAATATCCTGCCTTTCTGCTATTCCCTACAGAGGCCAGAGCCAGAGCTGCTCACAAGGGGGTTCCACTGCATTTGGCAGAGGGAGGCTGAAAAGAAGGGAGGAAGGAAGGAAAGAAGACAAATACATTCACTGTTGCAAAAGCCCCTTTGTGACCCGGGAGGGCAGCTCCTCAGTGTGAATGAGGAGGAGGATTCAGCATGCATCCATGAAAAAAAAAACAACCCAAACCCTTTCTTAGCTTTCAGGACTGTTTAAGGCATCCCCACGGTGTGTGTGTGTTGCACTCGGGACGCCCATACCCTGCAATGCCAGCCCTGCCGCACTCCCATGCTTTGAGGACAACAGCAGGCAGCAGTCTTGTTTCAGACCGGTCCCAGGCTGCTGCTCATTAGGAATCCTGACAGCTCCAAAAGTGCCAACAGCTCCCACAGTTTCTGGATGGAGCAGCGCTGCTTTGCCAGCACAACCCAAGCGGCATCCCTCTGGCAGCACTTGTCCCCTTTTGCCCCAGAGGAACATGACCTCAGGAGACAAACAACTCGCTTTCATAGGAGAGATGAGGACAGCCAAGGGTCAAGAAATCCCCCTGGGTCTCTGTGCTGCTGCTCGGTCGCAGCACGCAGCCGGGTGCCAGCAGCCTGTGCTGACACAGAGCGGCTGGGTCCTGTCCTGCTGCCAACTACCTCTGCCCGCCTGGGAAGGGAGCCCGGCAGGATCTGTCCTGCTCCATCAGGAGGACACATTGGGTTTGCTCTGATGACTTCAACCCCGTTCATGAGTTATGGGGTGAACGTTTGGTGGCTCAGATGAGAGGCGTCGCAACCGATCTGATCCATCAGGGTTGGTAAATCCATGCACGTCTCCAGTACACAGAGTGTGTGAGAGAAGTATCGTGTTTGGGGTTGGAAATGGGCTTTGACTGACGTCCTTACACAAATAGAACTCACATCCCAGGGCCCTGTGCTTCCCTGGGCATCACTGCAGATAACTGCATGGCCAACCTGCATTCTGCCCCCTTCCTGCCCTGCACAGTGTTTTCTCCAAGCTGATGATGTCATGGTAGCTAATGGGCTTTAATTGTGCCTTTCCACTTGGTTACAATCAGCTGAAAGCTCATTATACCCTGGCCTTGCGGCTATTGAGCACAGCTCTGGCTCCTTACAAACTCTCTGGCATAGTTTCATTTAAGAGCACAGCAAAACCAATGCAGGGTCGGATCAAGGGTATGCCCTCAGCAGGAGGAAGGCGTGAGTGCTTGGGGGGTGACCCGGGAGAAGCGGAGATGGTTCCCTAGATTCGTTTCCCCCCTGGTTTGTGTCTTTGGGATTTGCTGAGTTAGAGGTGGGCTCTCTGCCGTCAGCAACCCGAAATGCGTTTGTTTCCCTTTGTGAATGTTTCCAGCTGCCTTCTGGGCCCCTGCAAACTTTCAGCACTCGCAGCATCCCAGTTGTGCTTGGAGGCTTCCCAGCAGCTCCATGCTCAGGCTGGGAGCTGTTCAACTCCATTTCCCTCGACTGCCATCACCTGAAGGATCCTCTTTGAGCTGCTGCTGAGGGAGATGGTCACGGAAGGACTGCAGATACACTGGAAAAGGCAGTGAAATGGGGAGCATCTGGTGAAAACAGATGTCGTTAAAACAGCTAGCAAAAATGAGGGGGTCTGTTTGGGCGTTACACAGGATCTGGAGAGGGGCAAGAAAGCCCAGTGTAATGTTAGCCCAGGCCAACAGTCCCCTTGCTAAAGGCTATAAAGGCATTCACACACTCAAAACCAGGGCTTGGTATCCACCACCTGATGCTGGACCAGCCTTTGGATGTGTTTCTGCTGCATCACAGGGTAGCACAAGTACAGATGTACTAACCGGAGTGGTAGAAGCAACATCGCAGTCTGCCTGGATGATGGGGTACCCCCACATCATGCCCCATGCGGTTGGACCTCCCAGTGGCAAGGCTGAGCTGGGTGGATGGAGAAAGCTCTGTGTGGCCTCTTCCCTTTGCAGCCCCAGCTTGGTTACACTGGAGACACAGCAGCAGAGGTCCACCCAGCTGTGCTAACAGCTGGGCTGATTTCCAGCCAGAGCTATGGGCTTTGGCTCCCCTCACACAAGCATCTGGGCACATGTGCTGGCATGCCATGTGCATCCCACGCTATCACGCCCTGTGTGAGGTGCAAGCACCTTTCAAGCCAGGCAAAAGAGCAGTGTGTGCCTCTCAACCAGAAGTTAAAGGAGAAAGACCCTTTAGAACTGGAGAAGGAAGGATATGACTATAAAACCCCCAAATTTTCAGGTGCATGCAGTTCCTCAACATAAAAAGGACATGGAACTGTTGGAACAAGTCCAGAGGAGGCCACGAGGATGAGCAGGGGCTGGAGCAT